>JAYMSW010000717.1:0-20023 GCA_036897725.1 Erodium texanum | reverse complement strand
TGGTAAGTAATAAAGATGGTTGTTGTTTAATTTTTAGTCTTAAATTGTTGAATATTGAATTTTTATTTAAGAATTTTGATGAACACAACGAAGGGAAAAGGAGACAGAATAATGAGCTCCAAGACATAAACAATGGCAGGTTTTTGAAAATTTAAAGGATAAAGAAGGGTAATTTGGTCATTTAATAAAAAACATTAACAGAGGTTGGTTCCGTTAGAGTTATATGAAAATTAAAAAAAGTTAAGTACAGCCAAATATATACTTTTTAATTAAGTGTAATTATGTGAATTACGGGTAAGTATAATTAAATGTAATTTTCTCAAAATTATAATAGTTGATCTAGACGACAAAAATTCAAGAGAAATTATGATTTTAAAATAAACTAGAAGAAACCAGAGACCTAAACTAAAACCTCTGAAGTTCTGATCGTTACAGTGTGGGTAGAGACTCGAGAGAGAGAGAGAGAAAGAGAAAGCCAAAACATGGCGCCACTGAAGTCTTTGGAGATGGAGCATCCGATTATCGATTCCGATTTCCAGAAATTTTGTGCTTCTGCAGGCATTTATTCAGGTTTACTTCACCTCCCTTTCATTTCTTCTAGTTTCCTCGAGAAAAAAAATACACTTGACAATTGGAATGATTCTCCTTCGTGCTTTACCAATTCAGCACTCTGCTCGACCATTTCTGGGATTATGTCTAGTTAAATTCTCTTCAGATTGAAGAAATGCGAGTCTGGTTAGTGTATTATTCGTTTATTTAGTGGCCGGTGTGTTTTTTCGTTCGATTTTTTCCATTTTCTCTCCAGTTTAGGGTTCATTAGCTGTTACAGTGTACTTATTTTGAAACCAGAACCTCTGTTTTTGTTTCATCAATTCAAGCTGAAAACATTGTCCATTGAACCATGTAGTCCTGTTTGATGTTTTCTTTTTGTTCTTTCTGATTTTTACTTATTTGGAATTTTTCTTGTTGTGCAGTGGAAGATTTTCTCATTCATGACATCTATGAGTTAGCTGCATTTGCAGAGCAACATGACAACTCTGAAAAATTAAAGCAGGTTCTCTTTCATAGCAATATCAGTTGATCAAATTGTCATTATATCACCAAATTACCGTATGATATTTATAAACCTCAATATATATTTTGTGGTAATTAGGGCATCGCGGAAGTTCTCACTATCATAGATAATCTGCACCAACCATGGTTGAATGGGATGGAGCTCTTGGAAGATACCCATCTTAACAGACTCACTTTACCTACTGGATGTGAATGGTATCTTCCAGCCTTCTAAACTCACTTTGATCCTCTTCAGTCTTAAGCATATGAGGCATCAATATATTGAAGCAACATGTGTGGTTTGTGTTAATCAGGTTTGATTCGTTTCTTCAAGGCGGATTACGCATGGGGCAGTTAACCGAACTTGTTGGGCCATCCTCTTCTGGTAAAACCCAGGTAGGAACTCCCTCATGTATAATAACTGTTATATCGATGATTTCATATATTCTTTTCAATAGTATGTCTATGTTGTGTCATAATAGTGAGGAACTGTGCAATTAATTGGCTTTATTGGTCTCTATTTTCTTAGTGTACCCTTTGCAATAATATCTGTATGTCCAAAGATAGATTTTCTCAGTTCACAATTCATCCAGTGTGTTGGTTGCCTAGGTTTGCTTTCAAGCTGCCTCATATGTTGCAAAGAAGCAAATAGGCCGCATTATTTACTTTGATACTGGAAACTCTTTTTCACCCCAACACATAGCACAACTTGTAGGTCAGATATCTGACCCAGTATCTAGTAAGGTAACACTTCTTACTTCATTACTTGTTTAGTTAGCCTTTTGTGCCCCTCACGAGTGTTTTCGTTTTTGCTCATGTTTGTTAGGCTAGCTGCAATGATCTTCAGAGTATAATGAGCAGCATATCATGCCATTCTGTGTTTGACATATATGCACTGTTTGATGCACTATATCAGCTAGACTTCAAATTGAGATCCCAGGTATTGATGATAATGTGGCACTATAGGTTCTGTATTGTAGTCAAACTTCGTGTTAAGGGAAATGTGCCTACTCGTTCAGGTGCAGAAAGATCAGCAGGTGCGGTTGCTTGTTGTGGACTCAATCTCATCACTTATTACCCCAATTCTCGGAGGTGGCAGCTCACAGGGTATCTATTCTTGTATCTATATCGCATTTGTATATCATTTATGGGTGTTGATAATGCCTTCACAAAACTTATTATCGTTGTTTTAATTCCCTTCCAATTTGTGGACAAGAATGTCACACACAAAAAGTCATTACCTCGATCAATTTACCTTTATAGGTTGTGAGGATGTCAACAAACCATTGACATTTTGCATCTGGTTCAGGAAGAGGAAATTTAAGTGTATCAACCCATTATGCTGTGCTCTTGAGTGATGAGTAATACATTAGCCATAATTAGATGTTCCAATTCCAATATCCTATATATTAACATTGACCTCTAATGCTTTGATAATGGATGTGTTTGAAGGGAAGCACATATAAAGCATGATATATTATTCGGCCTTAAAAAATCAAAACTAAGGTCATTTGGAAGTAAATTTATTTATTATTTACCTTAAGTCTGTAATTTAAGTTTAGCAGGAATGGTGACTTATGGCTGCATGTTTTGACCTGCAAATGCAGGACATGCTTTGATGACTTCTGCCGGTTCTTTGCTCAAGAAATTAGCTCATGAGCATAGTATTGCTGTACTGGTAATTTTTGCACATCCAACCAATATTATGTCATCTTGGTGCCAGTTTATACTGGCTTCTCTTAAATGAATGCAATATTCTCACATTATTTAGCTACTTGTTCACGATTTCAAACTTTATAGCCAGAGCTAGATGTCAATTCTTCACTGAAATATTTGAACAAGAGGTTGGGCTTTTAGAAGAATGGAAAGCTTGTTCAAGAACTTCTAATTTTCGTATTCACGTCACAACTTACAATTCAGTAACTTTCGACATGTTTATCATCTAAGCATTGGGTTATGATATCTGGGTACTGTGTTAGAAGAATATATCATTAACAAAAACATTTCATGAAGGTGACAAATCACACTGTCGGTGGTGAGGGAGGTCTCCCAAAACCAGCCCTCGGGGAGAGTTGGAAGAGCATCCCACATGTCAGGATCATGCTCTCCCTAGACCAAAGGAGCAATACACGCATCATTTCACTGCTGAAACACCCTTCAATTGTAAGTTTTGCTCATCCAAAAACTTCTAACTGCATTGCCCATATACATGAACTATTCAATGCAACTTTACTATTTCCCTTTTGTCCCATAATAATTCGTTTTGAGTTACAGTGTGCAGCAAAGCAAGCCATTGTTCTGCCAAGAGAACCGTAACCATAGCTGCATATCCTCACTCTCCTAAGTGGAAGAACCACCAGACCTGTAAATACAAGGCCAACAAAAAGATGATGTGGTAGGACCTCAGTCCCAGGCCCCAACTACAACCCCAACTACAAGACCAGCACAAGTCTCATTGGTGTATGGAAGTGGAAGAAGAATCAGGATCAGGTTTGAGTTAGTTTCAGGATATGATATGTTTTTCAAGTTTCCAATTCCATGATTTTGGGAGAGATTTTCTCCTCAACTGTTCTTATCATTCTAATATCTTGTATTTAAGCAATCATAAGCATTGAATAAAATAATTAGAGTTTAGGAGTAGAATTTACTAGTTTCTCAAGGCAGTTTTGGGAAGAAGAAGCAGCAAGTTTATTCACTGATTTTGTTCTCCAGGGCCCACGAACCAGTTCTTAAACCCAGAGACCTAACATGATGATTAACAAGAAGAATGCTCAATTAGCAACCGGGTAAGAGCAGTCTAAGCTTATATTGGTCTGTTATGTGGCTATAACATGTGGCACTGAGATTGTAAAATATTGTATTTGTGGCTATAAAAAGCTTTTGTTCTTGAGCTTAATCACTATTCTTTTAATTTTGAATTAATTTCAGGTGAGCCTTCAGCTAATTAAAAATAAATAAAAGCATTTAGTAAGCAAGAGTTCACACAAAAATACGAAAAGAATTAATTTGTTCAAATTATTTAATAAAATAGCTATTTTAAAATGGGCCATTTGAAGAGACCTAAAGCTAAACTGGCCCATTGGGCTTTCTGTCCAAACAGTTACTGAGGTCCAGGCAGGGAGTGGGCTCGTACACATCACTGCGACACTGCCCAAGGCCCTGTATCACAAAAGCAATGATACTAACGGTTTCGGTTAAAACCAGTTCCCGCTCTAAAAATCGTTGAGCAACCACTACCAACCCGCAGCACTGCTCTTATATAAAAACTGAAGAGATGGCTTCTCATGAACCGGAAGCAGAATCATCACAATCACTGACACTGTCTTGGTTTTGTATCTCTCAAATCCTAAACACATTCAAGAAACCCAACCTTTCTCTTCTCTCTCAAGCATCAAAAATGGCAATGCCTACTGGACTGCGGTTACAGCTATACATTTTGGCAGCTAAGATCATCATTTTCATCTTCTACTTGAACATCTGGGGATTACCAGGTATGTTTCATGTACTATATTGCTCAAGATTGTCAAGAATCCACCATTTCCATGTTAGTTTTTCTCAGGTTTCTTTTGTGGGTTTTGCTTTCTTTGATCAAATTCTCTTCTCTCTGTTTCATAAGTTTTCCTGTTAATCTTTTGCTGGGTGATTTAGTTCTTGTTGTGATTTCATATTTTGCATTTCCTGTTGTGAATTCTGATGTGATAAGGAGGTAGTTCAGTATGTTGTGTATAGATTGATGCAACTCTTGATTTTAATTTCTGATCTTTCCAACATTTGTCCTGTAGAGTCATGATCTTTCCTACATTCTTGAGTTCTTTCTTGGTGGGTAATATATGCGATTCCATATTTTTCATTTTAATTTGTGAACTCTGATGTGCCACTAAGGAGATTGTTCAGTTAGCTCTCTGTAGGGTGACACAATTCTTGATTTTAATACCTGATCTTTCCAACATTTGGTACCATCCTTTGTTTGGTGCCAGAGAAGAGTTAAAAAGGAAATAGAAGGAATTTAAGGTTCAGATATTCTGTTGTTGTTATGCTTCGATGAAATTAAAAACTTTCTTGCAAGTTTAAAACTCAGTAAGTATATTAATGTCTTCCTGAAGGTCATGCTTGCAGTCAAAAGTCAGAATCTTTGACTGTGCTAACAAGGAACATTGTGATCAAAGTTTGATGAGAACAAAATTGTTAGGCATTACCTGTTGTTATACTTGCTAATTTAAATTTGTTTTCTGTTCTGATTCTTTGTGAAAGCAGCAGTGAATTGGAAGAACATGGATAATAGCACAAATGCAGATACACATACACTCATCAGGAATACCTCAGTGACAGTAAGTGATGAAAGTAATTGATGTTTAATGAGAAACCAGTTTTAAGCACATAACGTTGTTCTCTCAATTGATGGGTACATGTTTTTTTTTTTTTTTTTTCCAAACTCGGCATCTGAATGTATAATTTTATTTTCCTGGTTTGTTTTTCAGTGGTACAAAGAGGAAGAAGTACCGGAGCCCGACCTGAAACATGAGTATGATAGATCAAGCAGGATTCGTACGGAAAACATTATGGGAGGGACAAGCATAATATTTGAATACTTCAGGTAGAGATCAAGTGACACATTTCTACTTCTCTATTTTGCTTTTCTGTTTTTTGTGAGCTTTTTGTGGATGCTCAGTAGTATCATCTGAATGTGATAATTCCTGGAATTATGTTAATATGTTTGTTCTTCTGTTTAGGGATCAAGTGTTTAAGAAGAAATGTCAAAAGGAAAATAGAGTTTTCTGAAGCAAAGGTTTACACTTATTCACTGCTTTTTGTTATTTTCTCTCTCTCTCTCTCTCTCTCTCACACACACACACACACACACACATTCCTCATCAGAATTGAATGTCTTTCCTATGCAGGCTGAGGAAGCATGGAGGGAATTAAGTGAAGTTAAAAGGCGAGCAATTACAGATGAGGCTTTTATTTTCTATCTTAGTGGTGACTATAAGTGGTATGATTATAATCTGTAGAACAAGGAGAAAGAGATCAAGGCCTTATATCCAAATCCAGAACTGACTGAAACACTAGCTTTTTTGTAGGTAATTTCTAGAGTAGTTCATGTTGCAGACAAGTTGGTATTGCTTCTGAGTATCTGGGTTTTATAGTCATTCCCTTATATAGCACCCTAAAGTGATGGGAACATATCTTCTTTTGATATAAAAATTAACACACTAGACAAGCTCTTTTGTTGACTGTGAATTTTTGGAGGATTAGTTTTGGTATTTTAGTGGTTAGCCCAAACCTCCCAGTTTTTTTTTTGTTCATCTTAGCATGGTGTCTTTATAGGGTAATGGCAATTTTGTTTCCAAGGTAGAGGCTTAACTCTTTGATTTTACTTGTTTGTTTGCAAGTAGGTTATTTTTTTTTCTTTCTTGATCCACACATGCAATGGCTATAGAGTTACTTGATATATTTTAGTGGGAGGTCTGGTGAGGAGTGAAGGAAGAAGCACTGAAGCAGGGTTGTAATTGGAGTTATGTTTTGGTCACCTATAATTTGCTTATTACTCCGTTTCTAAATATATTTATGACCCTTGTTGTGATTTTCACTTACAGGTATTTGTGGCTTCCAGATTGAATGTTCCTGGAGCCTGGCAGATGCCACAGGTGTTTGATTCTCCCTTTGCTTTGCATGCATCATGATTGATTCCCAAATGATATATTATTTGGAAAGAACAATTTCCAATCAAATGAAAACACATTAAATTCGTACCTAGGTTTCGTGAGGGAATTGTTCCTAGTCTCACAAGGTTCTTTTATACCTTAATAGTTCACACCAATGCATCTACCACTTAGAGTTGTCAAGGCTGATGGCCTCTTTATGCAATTCTGTTTGTATATGAAGTACTGAATTGACATGATTCCCAAAATTTGCAAGGGAGGTAGCAAGGCTGTTAGAGGTCATCTTCTTTTTCTTATCTCAGCTTGTACATTTTCTACCATTATTCCAGGGGACATATGGCTTAGGACAAGGCAAATCTTTTAAATTTTTTTCAGAAAAAAACATTAGTAGGTTTCTCTCCTTTGGATGCCTTATATCAGTGTTTTCTCTACCGAATCAATTCAGGCTTTTTTGGTAGTGAATGTCCCGTTACAAAATTCAGTTCAATTACTGTCGCAAATGGTCTCTTTTATACATTGTGTTGCATTTGTATATGGCATTTGCAAAATTTCTTCATTTCACCTATACTTTTTTCAACTAAGGTTAATTGGCTGTTTCCGCAACTTTTAATTTCAGGGTGGCATCGAGGATGGTGAAGAACCCAAGTCTGCAGCCATTAGGGAATTGAGGGAAGAGACGGGTGTAGTATCTGCTGAATTTATTGCTGAGGTTTGTCTAAATTTTATCTATTACCTATTGGTGTCGCTCACTATGTGTGCGCACAGAATCTTCTTTCTCTTATAGATCTTATATACTTCTTAGTAATTGAAGATGATACCTAAAAAATATAGCTAATTTTGGGTCAATAGTCATATGTAAGTATTTGAGGAAACATAAGTTTTTGGATGAATTCCCCCAAAGAGTTTAGAGTTAGCCGATAATGACTTTACCCATCTATTCAACTAAACATTATAACTATATTTCTATTGTGTGGCCCCTGTTGAAAAAACATATATATAGAATCAAGAAGCATAGGCTGTCGAGGTTGTTTTGTCAATTGTTATCTGTTTTACAGTTTTCTTTACCCGTTTGAGCAACCTTTATTTTTCTGTTACGTAACTACTATCATGAAGGTCAAAAGTTTAATGGATTTACTGTAGCATAAAACAACTCATCCAATGTATATACTAAGAATTCTAGAACTTATCTTTAATTCTTTTTATCAGATTACAGTATGGTTAAGGTTATTATTTCATACTTATCATTAAGATTGTATTATGTTGACAGATTCCAAATTGGTTGCCTTATGACTTCCCTCCAGCTGTGAAGGCTAAAGTCAATCGTCTCTGGGGAGGTCAAACTCAATGGCATGGACAGGCTCAGAAGTGGTCTCTCTCTCTCTCTCTCTCTGCACAAACACAATATCTGATATTTTATTCTACAGTGATTTTGTTCTTAGTGGATATAGCAATTGTATGCATATTGCCCATGGTGCATAGATTATCCTAATCAAAACTCCATGGAAGGAGTTGGTTAAGTAAGTCCTTAATGTTTCCGTAGTTACTATTTGGGTCTATCAGAAACTGTAAATTTTATAATGCCTGAAAAATACCATCACAAAAGCAAATACAGAAATTGATATAATTAAACTTGTAGTTCTAATATACTGGTTTGTACTCTTAACACAATTTTTGGGATTTGCTTTGCATAGATTTTACTGCGAGTTAGTTTATGTAAAATTAATTGTGATTTCGACGTGGTGAATGGATTTGAAGGCTAACAGAAATTTGGAAAATGAACAGGTTTCTGATGAGATTAACTACAGACGATAGAGAGATAAACTTAGCAAGCGGTGAAGCAGATCCAGAATTTGCAGAGTGGAAATGGGCAGACCCGGAAGAAGTTGTAGAGCAGGCAGTGGACTACAAGAGGCCAACATATGAGCAAGTTATGAAGACCTTCATGCCATACTTGAATGCTAATGGACAATGGGCAAAATGCCAATCAAGCAAGTGGTGACTGTTCTGCTTTGTAAATGGCTTTGGCAATTAGAATTTGTGATTTAGATGGTGTATTGATTGTAAGGAAGCTATTGTGCTAACACAATATCCTGTTCTTGATGTTTTAGGTTCATGACCTTTATGTTAAGCAAACCAACCCCTTGTTGCCGTTTGAGGAGATTAATGATCTACTTTCTCACATAATCATATTCAAGTTTAAAAACAATGATTTACTCAGTAACAGAATTAACAGAGGTCAGTTGCTACAGTAGTGACCATTAATTTTTATGGGTTTTGTGTTTTCTAATTTCAGGTCTGAGTTTTCACATAATCGTTCATGCAAAGGAAAGTAGAACAAATTCAAGTAAGAAGTGTGAATATTGGAGACTAAAAGTACGAGTTTTGCAAATAAATAAAAATTGATCGGAGATTGTACGTCTTTTGTAGTTTCTGTGAGTGAGATGAGACACTTGTGACCCTACTTGACTCTGCAACTTCCATTAGCCATAGGCATAGCAGCAGAATCAGAGTTCTTCCTTCTCCCACAATTATCTCGTGAGAACTAAAACCATCCCCTCCTTTTTCTGATCAATGGCGGAAGAAACCACAATGGACAGACTCAGAGACACCCTCTTCGCCAAAATCGCCGCCGCCTCCATGCCCCTAAGCCCCGCACTCAAGTCTCAAATCGGCCGCCGCTTCCGAGACCTCGCCCCCTTCTTCCGAGTCCCCGATCACCCTCCTTACGCTTCGGTAACTCTTACCCTCTCTCTCTTTGTGCATGCATTGACGGCTTCTTCTGTATGAGTTTCCGAATTGCTGCTGTTGTTGATTTTTGTATACTATATTGAGCAGATGATCTGTGAGGCCATTGAGAAATTGGGGCAGGAATCAGGGTCGACGGAGGAAGCTATATCTGGGTTTATCGTCAGTGGGTATAAGGATTTGCCTATGGCGCACAAGCTCATGTTGGGCCATCATCTGGAGAAACTCTCTCGGCGCGGGGAGATTCTCTTCAGCTCCGACACCGGGCGTTACATGCTTCCCGGCAATGCGGAGAAGCAGAAGAAGGTTAAGAGGAGAAAGGGGAGGAAGCGGAAACGTGATGAGGATCAGCCTGAAGCACAACAACTTGTTGTAGCCGAGGAAGGCGGAGGTGGAGGAATTGGGACGATTGAACAAAATGATAGTGCTGAAAAGGAACATAATAAGCCCAGGAAGAGGAGCAGAAGGGGGCGAACTGGGACTGTGCAGGTGCGTGAAGTGATTGATGAGGCTAATGTAGAAGAGGTTGGGGAAGAACATGCAATGGGAGTGGCTGAACAAGGTCAAGACAGTGAGGTACTTGAAGGAGGCAAGGAGCTACTGATTGATGCTACTGAAGAAGGAATTCAGGCACAGCAAGGAGTTGAAGTCATGACGGAAATCCAGAATGAGAATGGAGAGACATTTGAAGGAAGCAATTGTGGTGATGAGTTTCGAATTGAAGCCATTGAGGGAAGTCAAAGAGTTGAAGTAATGGCAGAAACTCAGGTAACCCATATAATTATTTTCAGCTAAGCTTTGGATTTCAAATGCATATTTAGGAGGAACCAATAGTTGAAACCTGAACAGTGTGTATCATAATTTATCTGAAATCAAAATCCTCATATCTTTTGTAGTAGCAGGAACTCTGGACTTATACTTGACATTGATATGGTAAAATGCGGATGCTAAGCTTCTTTAATGCCACAGTAACAAACACTTCTATGTTTATTCTGGTTGAAACCTTCTTGGGTTCAGTGTTTGAGTCTCTAAGGTCCTTTAATCAGGGATAAGCTTAATAACTTATAGCTGCCACAGACCACAAAAGCATCTCAAGTATTATCTTAAGCAAGCCTTTTGATCTGATAATGATGGTTCTATTGAAAACTATACTTTGTCAAAACTATAAATTCAATTCATACCCGACTATCCAAAGCAGTAACTGTTGTCCATTGCATCTCATTGGAGTTCTCCGTTTGAATTAGCTGATCCCTGGCCCTGTCAAAACAATTTCTTTTTTTATTGCTTCTATAGTTCCTAGTTTCGTTTATTCTGCATTCTGCAATCCCAAATTAGCTTATTCATTGGTCTTTTATCCACTATTTTTTTTTGCAATATCATATTTCTTAGGGTTGTTAAAACTTCATATTGTTATATCATAATAGCCGGTAGGCTGGTCCTTTGGTTCTTTGTCCACAAATTGTTTAGTGCTATTTAGTGTGTATATTGTCCACTATTATTGTGTGATGTTCATAGTTGTCTTTTCATTTTTCTATGACTATAGTAAAATGTTGTTGGTTGCATGCATTAACAAATGTTTATCATGTTACAGAGGCCAAATGCAGAATCAAGCAACGAAGATAAGTCCAGTAATGAAGCATCAATGGACAATCAGGCAGATGCAGAACTAAGTGAAGTGATTGAAGAACCATATCTTGCAGAAAAACAACCATGTGAAGTAGCCGAAAAGCAACATGAATCAGAAAATCTACATGTTGAGGTAACCGGACAACAACGGCAATTTCAAGATGTACAAACAAAATCAACTGACAAGCATTTTAGAGCTCAGGGACAAAAAAATACCTCGAATGAAGAAGGTAATCATCAAGAACAGCAAACCGAAGCAAGTGAGACAATGCAAGTTTCTTCCAATGAAGTTGGTGGTCACAGGGATGCCAAGGTGGGTGCTTGGACTCAAAGACCCAGGTGCCAGGATGCCAGCTGTGATATAGAGCTTGAAAACCTCAAGCAGGAGATGAGTAAAAGATTGAGGTAATAAGCTTATACATGCTATATAATTGATCTTAGTTGTGCCCAATGCCCCTCTTGTGCCTTTGTGCTGACTCTGTTTTTCTTTTTGATGGCTGCTAGATCGCAATGTCATAGCCCTCTCTTTTCAGTGGAGGTGAAGCAGCTCATGGAGGAGATTACTGAAATGAAGAGGTAGATTCCTCATTCTCTACTATTATCAATCTAAATCTTGTCATCTGAAAATTGACCTCAGCAGAGTGGCCTTTTTCCTGAAATAAAACAGAGATGTGCAAGAAGTTGCTGCATCTGAGAAGCAACAAGTTCATGTTGATGAGGAAGAGGAACTACTTACATTGAAGGTGAATTTTTGAAGCATGAAATCTTCTAACAATTATGTACTCAACAGAATTATTTTAGTTGTTGGACTTTTTTCTTTAACTTCTTTTAAATATGGTGATAGAAAACGTATATTGAACTGTTGGAAAAGACCAAAAAGGTTCAGAAACGGCTGATGGAGATTTCACTTTCTAGGGTGGAAGTGGAGATCTCCAAGAATGATGCACCCATGCAGCAGCAACAAGAGGCAAGGAATCCATACAAAGAGAGTGCAGTTGTTGATCTGATAAGAGGACCAAGCCACCCACAACTTGAAGCAGTTGAAGAAAAGCATCAGTCAGAAGAAGTGATCATCGGCGGTATAAAAATGGCCAAATCACAAGAGCCAGAAACAACAGACATTCTGGAGGAAACGCCAACGACCTCTTTGGATTCACATCTGAATTTGAGGTGTGCTGTGGAGGTTGAGCTGGAGCAGGAGCAACAACCAAATTTTTTTCTACTGAAGACACCAGCAAAGACGCAGGATAATCAAAAGCAGTACACCCCGGAGACAACTTTCCATGCTGATATAGGTGCAGCTTTGCAAAACCCTGATATGATGGTTTGTTTGCCCCAAAACGAAGGTTCTGGGGTTTCTCCTATGCAGCATCCAGATGCTGACACAAGCAATGAGCTTCTTCTACCACGTAAAGATAATGAGGGTCATGAGAAAGTGCATCAACAGCCTGAACCAGCTACTGCTAATGCTGAGGTCAATGCATCAATGCCACTTTCCATGCATCAAAATGTGTGCAGTCGAGGTAGAGGGAGGCCTCGTAAACACAAAGTAGATACGAGCATGGCAGTGGCATCAAGCACTCATCATGAGCTGCAGCAACCAAAGCGGGGCAGAGGTAGGCCTTGCAAACAAAAAGTAGATACGAGCATGGCAGTGGCATCAGGCACTCCTCAGGAGCCGAACCAACCAAAGCGGGGCAGAGGTAGGCCTCCTAAGCTAAAAACACATGGAAATGATGTTCAGGCTGATTTACTGATGCCGCGGAACAAGAGGCTGGTGCAGGGTCAAGGAATGCCTGGTCGAGAACAATTGGACTGTATTAATGCATCGAGCATAAACTTAATGTTAAATGGATAGATCTAGAATCACAAGCCATTCAAGTGAGCAAATCTTTTGATTTGATGTTCATTTTCAGACTTATTGTATATAAAGAAGAAAGTGCAGTATTTAAATTTTAATGGTGGCACTTGTGGTCTGTATATATTATTAGCTCTTTACATGCTCTTGTTCATATGGCTTAGAAGCTAATGTGACATTCTGCATCTATCGTTTAGAAATTGAAGTGCCTATAGTGTTCGACTTTGCACTGCGTCTTCGTGACTTTCATGTTCTTTCCACTATGGCGGTGCTTTGAATTAGTTTATCTGGATAAATTATGACTTCTGTTGCTACTTGAGCTACATCTTTATGGTAATCTAGCATTCCCCATATCACCATAGTTTGTTCTCAAATTTTGAAATTTCAAAATACATATGTTATAAGTTGATTCATGATTCAAAGTTAGAATATGCAGATATGAAGTTTGTTATTCTTATTGTCATATTCAACCATCTTGCCTAAATGTCTAAATGAAAATACTTATAATCCCTTAATTGTCATATTCAACCAATTTCCTCTGTATTTGTTTAATTTTTTTTAGAGACCAATATTTATAATATCTTAATTGTCATATTTAGATAATGGAATGGTTTGAAATACAAATACGTGGTTTAATCTCAACCACTTATTTGAAGTAACGACAAGGGAGTTGGTGACAAAGTAACAATGAGTAGGTTTGTTGAATCTATGTGTAGATCTTGACGGATCAAGGTTCACGATTTCCATAATAGTGACATATAAAGCGAGACAAGAGGAAACATTTCTTGAAAAAACGGAGTGAGTCAGAAAATGTCAAGAGAGTGAAGATTGAATGGGAAAGAATTGAAACCGAGACATGTGATAACTTGTTTCAAGACAGATGGTAACTTTCATTAAAATTAGACAATAACTTGTTATATTAAATTGTTTTTAATGATATAATAACTCGTTTTTAGAACTTATTTTAAATCAGATGATAACTTTAATTAAAGAGAGGTGATAACTTGATTTGAGTCAACTTATGTTGAGTCAAGTTATGATTTAATTATGCGACCTGAGTTAGTCTTCACAAGAGAAATAAGGAATTTTGTACATATATGGATTCTTTCCCGTGGTCATGTCGATTGACACCACTTTCTTTGTCCTATACGTGTAAGGTAGTTAAGGAGGGGTTTGTGATCGGAGAGGTGACGGCAAGAACGTGGTAGATGCGGGAAAGCTAGAGGTGCTCAATGTGCTTGAGGCCATGATTCCATATGTAGAAGAGAAATGTCTCGAGAGTGTATAGATTGACCTGCTTGGAGTTGGAACTATAGACGAAGGAGCAAGAGATGGGAGTTGTCGGAGGCAAAAAGAACTCGTCTCTGCCTCAAACGATGACACAACTCACTGTGTACGATGAGTCTCGAAGAGCAAAGAACTAGATTGAACACAAAAGTCCATGTTTATGTTGATAGATTGCTGTTAGATTTGATAAATGACAAGTCCAGATTAATTCCCCTTTTTGTATTATATACTTCTTTAGAGAATTCCATCTATATTTGTTTAATTGTCACTTCAGAGATAAATTATTTTAATTTATCGCCAAAAATTGTTAGTCAGCTTACTGAAATCATAGTAAGATGTTCTATTGAACTGTACAATTGAGACTGATTAGTAACCTAAATAAGAATTAGATCTCCATAAAAAAACAAATTAAAAAGTAAATGCAGGACAAGCAACAATCGAATCGTCAATCCAGATGTGACGACCGAAACGATATCTTGGCCAAATCGGTATACCTCCAGTTCTGCTCGACGTATAGGCAATCGATATACCTCTCATCGATTTCACAGAACAGAGGCCTTTTTCTACATTCGTCTCATTACGAAATCGAATCTAAAAGAGAATTGAAATTGCATACACAGAAGAAAACTGCTAAGTGAAAAGGGGTGCATCTCTCAGACAAATGCCTCGATTGTCCTCACGATTTTTATATGAATGGATATCAGACTCGTCATCTGAGTTGTTCATCACCGAGAATCAAACCCCGTAACTTTTACAAGAAAATAATTATAAATCTAAATATAAAACAGAAACAAATCAAGATATGGATTGAATTGAAATGTAATGGCCTTTGGAGGCGGGTTTGTGGGTGAAGGGGGGGCGGGGGGAGGGAAGAAAAGGCGTCGAAACGCCCTAAAATCCCGAGAACCCGACGAGCCACCAAGCACGTAACCCGTACTATGATGCCATGGAAGATCGATGTGGAGGGCTGAGAAGCAGGACAGCCTGTAGAGAACCTACAGGTATATTCAGAGCCATCGATTGCTACTGCTCTCCCCTGTTATGCCTCAGCCCACGAACATGAAAATAAACCCTAACCCTAGACGGCACTAACAGAAGATGATGATTTCATATCCTATGCGAGTATAAGTAGAGAAGCGGGTGGTTCAATTATAAGTGGGCTTGGGTTCTCTAGGCCTCGGCCCATTCTTTTAGTTACCATAGGCCCATTCGATTCTTCTTGTGACAATTTACAAAGCTCATGAGGAACGTTATTCGAGAATCTCATACAACACCTTAGTTAACATTTTAGTCATTACAATAGTATAGATCTAGATGATATAAAAGGAAAGAAGCAAAGAAGTAGTAGTGATGAAGGCGATCCTTAATGTTGCAGCTGATGAGTCATATATAGGCTTTCTGTAAAAATAAGGAAAATAAGGCAGGATTGGGTCCGGTGGAGACAGATAATCACCAGCATAAGACGGTGTGTTTGTATATCCACTTGGTGGAGTGTAGTAGTCGGCCGGAGGCGGGTTCGAATATGAACCCGTAGCCACCGGAGAAGGTGGCCTGAAGAAACCGTGGCCTGTGGGTGGTGGGTAGCAAGGATACGGGCACTCCTCCGAGGCGGCGAGAGAGCTTATGAGTGAGGCCAAGATGAGGGAAGAGAAGAGCAATTGGTTCAGTTTTGTCGCCATTTTGTTAGGAAATGAAGTGATGAGTAGTGGTGACAAATTAAATATACGAGTCTGGTTGAGTAGGTAGAGGTTGAAAATTCAACTGGGAGTGGATCTCAGTTTACTTACTCTACCCAATGCAGGCCAGATTTATCAACAAACCATAAAGACCGTTTCCCTAACTACTATTTGTTCTTATTCAACAACGACTGAGTAAAATGGCATGTATCATCAAGTCCTTGAATTGTCCGTTTGTTTTATGAAACTTCACACACTTAACAACTCTTTATTTATACTAAGGTTTTATCACATCAATATACTGTGATCATGAGTCTTTAGTTAATCCTTCCGGGACCAATTCCACCTTATTTAGACTCCAATACCATTTGTTAGGCAATCATATCAATAATATAAATATCAAATGCACAGACATTTTAAACAACTATCAAAAAGTGAAAAGAATAACGACACCATTTTAATAAGGTATGCTAATCTACCTATGTAATGTTCTAGAATACCATCAAAACTACAAATTGATTCTATAACTCGAAAGATAACAAAAAGACATAAGAAATCAGAGTAAATCTAAACTATTAGAGAAAATAGAAATTAGAACTTGTTAATTGTTGTAACATTTTTGTTTGGGGTAACCTTTCTATTGTCTAATGTATGGTTACTTCCATCACTGTTTTAAAAAAAAACTTACAAAAAGTCTTAAATGTTAAATCTTATACATTCATTTGAATCTATATAAAGTGGTATGATATTATATATATTATTTAAAAAAACTACATTTTGATAAGAATATAGGGAATGAGGTAAAGTGTTGATATTGTTGGCTGGCCACTACTAATGGTCCGTACTCCACATCCCTTCACCAAATGTCACTTAACGTCGGTGGAAAATTATAATTAATCAAGAACCTTCTAATTTTGATGTGTTGTGAATATGATCCCATGTCGACCTTCTGAGTGGAAACAGAGGACCCAACTACAACCGTTTTTATCATCATCTACAACAAACTAATGCGTGTGTGGTGGCCATTGGAGATAGGGAAAATGAGTCTATATATCGATGATCAGCTCCATCGTCGACCTTGATATGGTCCCACCAGACTTGTCTATTGCACGTATGGGCTCCACTATTAATAAACTTTTACTGACAACCTATGATTAGAACCCAGATTAAACTCCCTCTGTTTTTTCTTACTTCACATCCACTCCCATCACCACACGTATCCTATCCGCGTTTCTCAAAAAAGATGCTCGACTTCATTCTTCCATTAAAAGCGTACGTGTCGCATAGTACCCTAAAAATGGGAGGTAAAAGCTCCTACATATTGATGCTAATTTAACGATCGATAGATTAGACTGTGCTCTGGTATTGCTTAGCTGGTCTAAGCTGAGTGAGTGATTTGTAATTAAATAAATAATTGATAAAATTATTAGCTCCAACGACCTTGATAATCATGTAAACATTCGATATACAAATTGAAATCAGTGAACATACAAGTACAGAATGTCTAGGAAATTTTTTTAAAATGCTTATTTTCTTCTCCTTAATTTGATCCAAGTAAAAAATTCTATTTATACCATGAAAATATACTGTCTATAAACACTCCCATGCTTCCATAAAATTTGAATTTTACCTGAATCCGCTCTAAACCGCCATGAACATACCCAGAAGAGCACAACTCACCAGAGCCGGCAAGAAACCGATAAAACCGCTCCTGCCAACGCCACTTTTATCGTCGATGGGGTAGAGCTCACCGGGCGGCCCGGTTATGTATATGTAGGACGCAGGCGGCGGCGGGCCGTAAGAAGACGGTGGCTTCTTTGGTGAAGGAGGGGGCTTGACAGCCGGTGGAGACTGAGACGGCGGCGGTGGACAGAGGACCGATGTCGGCGGAGGAGGAGGTGGCACTGGAGTACTGCAGGACCCGCACTTGACGTCACCTGTTTCGGGGGCAGTGGCTTCGTCCAGCTTCCGGGTCGAATCGGATCCGACGACGATCAAGAGGAAGACGCTGAGTAGCAACGGAGACATACTAAAGCGATTGGTCTTGATGGACATGGTTGTGAGTGCTTGTGGTGTTGAGGAGGATAGGAGTGGGGTGGGAGATGAGAAAAGGACTTTATTGGGTGCGTATTATTAGGTGCTGTAGTATAAACTAAATGAATTAATCAGGTATTATGATGATAGAATTAGAGGTTGAAGAAGGGAGATTAGTTTACAATTAAGTAGAACCAAAGTTTAAGAGGAGGCTATCCAATGAATCAAGTTTTATATCCAATCTTTTAATTGTAAATTCGAATTTTGTTGTCTGTTTTCAAAGTCGTGGATGGTAATAATATATATAAGTTATATGCATAGAAATTTTTTTGAAAAAGAAGATTATAGCGAGAGAGAAGTGTTATACTGTATGAGTTTTTTTCTTCTTGTATTTAATCAAGGTGGGAGTCAATATTAATTGGGCCCACCCTTATATGGTTAACCTGATTAGAAAAAGACCTAACCAATAAACGAAGCATAATGCACTATTGGATTCTGCTTTGTTCCTTAAATTCATCTATCATCGTGATGTTTTTAGAATATTTTTTCAATGTTTATGTACAATATGTGCAATCTTGTGATTTCCACGTAGTTCTTGCAGAAAAAAAGAAAAGAAATTGATCTACAATCCTATCCTGAAATCATGCAAAAAACATGACAAGGTTGTTTTGTCTGCATGTGACCGACTCGATTAATTCAAGACATTTAAGCTTTGTTTTGACAATTAAACTTTATGTTAATAATATAAATTCTAAATATTTTCATTTTGATTTTATTACGTGACAATAAAAAGTGTATTTAAGAATTATTTATCCAAAACCTCTAAGTTAACCCAAAAATATTTACAAATTTTATATACTGTAATTTTAATGATTTAAGATGGGTTCAAAAATACACTTAGAAACATTTATATATACTGTCTAATTATTTAGATGTATCTAAAATTAGATGAATTAATGGTCTTATCAATTTTGCCTTATTTCAAAATTTGAAAAGTATTCTAATGCTATGAAATTGTGACGTGCTAACACAATTATTAGAGTCGTTATCAGTTGAAACATTACTTATATTTGGAGGATCTACATCTTCGACAATTTGCTTTGTCGGTGACTATTGTTGAGCAATGGTGTCACCTGAATACCCGTCGATTAATGGGTGGAGATTGGAAATTGAATTTATTTTTAATTAATTAATATATCATATTAGCTTTAATTGATAATTGGCCATATAAGAAATTGAAGAACCATGCAATAAAAATATGAAAACGTCCCTCTCGTTTATCTTGGAATTGTTTGCCACCTTGCATATATTTGACAGCACACACATAGGCCATACTTACCTTCCTGCCCCTTTTCCGAAACGGATCTTCCTCCTCTATTATTGCTCCTTTTCACTATACTATTCTCTAACTATTTTTTTTTTTGTAGCTTTAGAATCTCAAGCTTCTACATATTATCTAGGGAAGAAATCATAAAATTATTGTAAACTGTGACCTATTTTATAGAACAATTTTAAATTATCAACCTATTCACATGAGTACGGTAAACTTTTCTTAAGATTAATAAAACTCTAACAGTGTTAGATTTAATAGAAAATGTTTGAATTTTGGTCATGTGCAAAGCACATGATCGGATTTTAAAAAAATATATCCAATATTGCCCGTGGTATAGGAAAATCAGAATAAAAATTAAATAAAAAATGAAAACAAGAAAATGAAAAATAAAGAAAAGGTAATACAAATTACAAAATTAAAACTCTGGCCACGACATGCATTTTCCGGCGTCTTCTCCTGCCTCGGCTTGGTGAGTCCATCTTCTCCGGTGAGTCTATCTTGTCCAGTGCTCCGAGCTCAGCTTGGCAACCATCGTCAGTCTGTCAGTGACATTCATAGACATCTGCAATCAACCTCAATGCCCGAAATCATGCCCTTAGAGTTCTAAGTACATACGCGTCTTTTCTGGTGATTTCGTAGAGGAATAGCTACGTGATCGTGTTGTCTTGCTTGTCTGTGGCCTGCGACGTTTCTTCTCTAGTCCGGCTCGCGGGGTCCGTTACCCTATTTTGGCCGGGCTTCATGAACGAGA
>JAYMSW010000716.1:0-20028 GCA_036897725.1 Erodium texanum | reverse complement strand
TACTATATATATCTTGTGTTATTGCTTCTTGCAGTGGCTGTATATTAGAAAGGATGAAAGTGACTTGGGGCCGTTTTCACCATGGAATATAACAGGAACATACAAAGGTTAGTAACTAGTTTATATTTGTATGAATCTAAGTATCTATTTAAAGTAGCCTTTAATAGAGGCCCTAGAGATGTGTATTAGTTGTTAAGTGTTTTTGACTTCTCTGTTGATCCAGTTTATTCATATGTGACTTGCAGGGACCTGGAAATTTCTAGATTCTGCAAATAGCTCTACCAGATTTCAAGATTTCAGAAGATCTGATGGCAACTCTATCATCGAAATAGTCACCAGTCCAACGAAAATAACTGGTGTGCATTATGTTCAGGTGAGGCGGTTTATATATTGTCTATGATACATCCAGAATAGGAAATGTTGATGACAAAAAATGGAAATACTAAATTAGGAACATATATACAGTTCCTATTAATGGGAAAAAATTACATGAGACTTTCCTTTTTTTTGTTATAACAACAGGGAGTAATTATTTTCCGTGATGTGTTTGATAATCAACACAATGTTGCTGGCGCTCAAATCAGAGTAGAGGGTGTTTATATATGGCCTTTTAGACAACTTCGGCTTGTAGCAGATAGGTAAGTCTCTTGAACTTTGGCATCTTAAACTCTTAATTAAAGAATCAATTTACTTGGGCACTAACCTCTCCTTGCATTATGATTCTGCAGTGGAAAAGAGGGAGATTTGATCCAAGAGGATGGTTATATCTTATCGAATCCGTATCACTTGGTAAAACTTCTCACTCCAAACAACTATGTTTTGTTTTGTTGCAATTGAAATTGAAATTGGTTATTTTATCTGATCAAGTCCATATCATTTGTTTGAGCAGCTTGGAGTATTCTCATCCCAGGTGTTTCAAGATTCTTCGCGAGATAAGATATGGAGAAAGAAACATTGTAAGCTTGTTTAACAAGTTTCCAATTTTGATCTTGAGTTCTTGAAACTGTTATTTGTTGTGATTGTAAACTTTTCTCAATGCAGCTCTAGGTTATAATATGGAGAAACATTGTAATATCGAGTTTGCCGCTCAAGTTTCGCGAGTTACAACCATCCAAAATGGTACAACGAACTATATCTGTTCTATTTCTGTATTTGATAAATGTCAACAAATTATTCTTACTGATATGGAGCTATAAATCTGATTTATTTTAAGTTATTAAGTTCTGCATTCATTGTAGATGGAGATCATGACCATGATCGTTATCATATGGAAGGATTAATGGAGAGTCCTTCAATTGATGATAACGGGGATTGCTTCTCACCCTTATCATTAAATGCTACTTCTGTTAACATTGAAGTCTACTATAACAAAGCAGTGAACTATACTTTAATGGTTACTTTTGTATCCTTTACATATAATTTTTGCAAGGACTTATTAGCAACTCAGTTACTGTTATCATTAGTCAGTGTTTTGGTGGATTCCTTAACGTTCTGCACCAGGTTTCATTCCTTCAAGTGCTTTTGTTGATTCGACAAATGGAACACAGCAACACTCAGTCTGTAAGAGTTAAATTACCTCCAAATTAAGTTGAACAAGTCTTAGTCTGCATGGATATAATTATGATTTGTGAATGATGATTAACCCATATTATATTATCATTAAAATAATTGTTTTTTTTCATTTAATTCTATCAGGGAGCAGCGAAAGTTTCGATTTTGATGATCGGGCAGCAGGCCATTTTAGATGCATATCTTTGCCTTCTACATCTGACAGCTGGAATACTTGTTGGTAAGTTTATTGGTTTACCAAATATTGTTTTGTAGGGTTAAATGCAAATAATTACCCATATAAATTGCCCACAAACAAATAAGTGCATAATAATTAATAAAAAAAACACAACAATCAACTACTTAATGAATTCTCCACAACAACCAACTACTTATAAATTGTCACACGACAAATAGCTACAATATACTTTGTCCACACGACAACCAACTACAATATAAATTGTCCACATCACATTATGTTATAATTTTTTTCTGTGTTATTTTGTTTCCGTTCTATTAACTAGAGGATTTTCAAATTTACAGAGTCCTTGTTTAATGCTTTTGCTACTGCTGCATTCTTCAAGTTCGTTGTCTTCTCAATCTTTGAGATGAGATATCTCCTCGGTATATGGAAGGCAAGTAGGCCTATGAATAGTGGAGAAGGTTGGGAGACAATGAGGCGCGAGCTTTCTGCTCTCTATAGTCGATTCTGTAAGTGCTATACACAAGCCCCTTCTTCTTAAATATACGGTTAGTTTCATTATAAAAGATAGTGAAATGACAAGTATGGTTTCTTGATTTGGCTATTAATCATTTGCAGACGGGATACTTTTGGGGGGTATTTTGCTTATGTATGAGTTCCATAATTATCTGCGGCCCATTCTTCTCCTTATGTATTCGTTCTGGATACCCCAAATAATCACCAGTGTTGTTCGTGATTCAAGAAAGCCATTGCACCCTCAGTACATTATAGGCATGACTCTTACTCGGATGGCAATCCCGTTATATATATTTGGATGTCCTAACAACTTCATGAGGATCGAGCCTGACAAGGACTGGTGTATTTGCTTGTGTGTGTTCCTTGGACTCCAAGCAATGATTCTTCTTCTTCAGCACTACCTTGGATCCCGGTGCTTCATTCCTCATCAGGTTCAAAAGATACTGTATTTATTTGGTTCATTTATACAACCTTGCATGTCTTAATCACTTTTTTGCTTGTTTGATTTACAGATTTTACCTGAGAAGTATTGCTACTATAGAAGACTGGATCGGGACTCAAATAATGCTATAGATTGTGTTATTTGCATGACAGCCATTGATCTCTCTCAACATTCTAATGACTGCATGGTATGGTACTTCAAGATCTTATGCCATATCTCTTTTTTTTTCTCCAAGATTGTAAAAATTTATCTGATATGTGAGTTCTTGTTTAGGTGACACCATGTGATCACTTTTTCCATTCGGGTTGCCTACAAAGATGGATGGATATAAAGATGGAGTGCCCAACTTGCCGGCGCCTCCTGCCACCAGCCTGACCAGATCATTCTAAGACCTGTTCTTGTATACCTAAATTGTATAGTTTCAGTAAGTACATTAGGAATTTGTAGCGGGCGATCTTTCAATTCCATTACGTGTCCATGGAATTGTTTTAAATTTCATTTTTAAGAGGCAAACTGGGAGGTTAAAATGTCTACAATGAGAAACCTGTAACTTTGGTTTGAATCCAAACCAGTTCCATCAAATAAGCTTCTTCCAATTTCCTTGCATTTCAATCCAGTGTTATGCAGAGCAAATACATCATGTTTTGATTAATTCGGTCAGGTTAGGAGTATGACAAAAACTTGATTATGATAGTAAAATTTGACTTTTTGTATTTTATTTTTTAATCCAGAATCTTAAGGGTAAAATCGTCATTTTGAAATAAATCGACACAAAATGGAACAAATACAAGTTCAGGTCTTAACCTTGCAAAGAGTCAAATAGTACATGATGCTTTTTTGTAATTATCCCAAATAAGAATGATAATTCTCATTGAGTTTCAAGATTTGAGCAAATCAGCTTACAATACAGAGTTATGTACATATGTGCATATACATTCAGAATACAGATAAATCATGACAGTTGATGAGAGAGCGAGTTCCTTAGGCACTTTGTCTAGGCAAGGAAGATCGTTGTTTAAGCAGCAACTGCTTTAATTCTCTTAGAAAGTCGGGCTTGGAGCACAAGTGATTCTGGAAAGCTTCCCTTAAATTCTGCAGCAGCTTTATGCTGTCGCAATTGTCAGTGTCAATGTTAAGCAGCACACTAAACAATTCCTTCCACAGACTACTCCAATACCTGCAGAAAACAACAAGTTTTAAGTAAATAAGCTCAAGAGATTTGGGAGAGTTGAGGTTTTCTGAACTACAAACCGTTTAAAGGGTAATTTGGGGAGGTAGATGAAGCCACCATTGTGGGCTTTCTTCTCAATCTCCATATATGTATTGTGCAGCATCAGATGGACCACGACACAAAGGCCATATGTGTCGACCTGAAATGAGGATCCATATAACATTGCTGAGTCAGTTAAGAACTTTAATAAGTAGCAACTGTATCTCAACAAGCTATGTAAGTTGAGTGGAGACGGGCCTGAAATTTCCAAGGCTTTTTCTGTTGCATCTCTACACAACGGAACCCAGAAGTCCTGCAATCTCCCTTGAACGTTATGTTATCAGGAAAAAGATGCAGATCCATGCCCCTCCCCCAGTCAACAAGGCAAAGACCCTGCACAAAATAATACTTGTAGTCTTTTGTATATGTGAAGATACATAAAAGACTTTTTAAAACCACAATGCAACTGAGGACAAACCTGGTCACGCCACGAGCCACCTTGCTCGCGAAATTTGTCTTCTATAAGGTCATCCCTGCCAAAAGTTAGGTAAGCAATATCTGAGTACAATGTCAAACAATACTATAGTCTTCAAAGATTCAGCAAAGAGAACTAAAGCAAATAAAATTCAGATATGGATAATCTCACTCAGCTACTCTTATGTATGCACCATTCTCAAGCAACTACCCCTAAGTTTAAAAAGTTTTTGACAACGCCTTAAGTTTATTTAATCTCAATTTACCCCAATTCCATGAAATGATGAAAATACCCCTTTTCATGAGGGTATTTTCATCATTTCACACCCAAAAGTTGACGGAATTGAGGTAAATGAACTACGCAATCTTTCCAGCATGTAGAGCATCTCTATAGTTATTATTTTTTTACCTAGCATAGCGCATAAGGAGGTTATCAGGCTTGAAATCACCGTGAATGATGCCAACACTATGCAATCTCTCGAGCATGTAGAGCATCTCTATAGTGTAATACATACATAGCAATTCATCCATAGACTTGCCGCATATCCAGTAAGAGTTAACAGCATCCTGCAACAGGTTTTTGTGCAAGCAGTGGCATTTGAGTAAATGATATCATTATAGTTGGAATTGCCAAATGTGCTAATTGATGAACCAACCTGAAGTGTGCCATGTGCTAGATAATCACATACAAGTACGCTACAATCAGAATAGAGTTGAAGTCTTTGAGCAAAACCAAAGCTTGATCTCTGATATCATGAGACACTAAAATTAAGTAGCATGACCAGATCCAGAAAACATGAATACAAAAGTGAGGTAGAATGAGCCTTACTTCTTTCTCTGGGATGCGCTGATCAAGTTGACGATACATATAGAACTCCCAAGGAAAAGCGGGTTTCTGTATCTGCTAGTGATTTCAAAGACAGTGAAGTCGTGCTAAAGATGTTTGTAAGTAATATATTCACAATTGGGAGGAAGGCAACATTACCTTGATTGCAACAACTTCATCAAAATTACCATTGACAAATGCTTTAAAGACTTGAGCAAAACCACCTTGTCCAGCACAACCTTTAATTTGGTACTTAATTCCACCTTGTACACAAGAAGGGTAATAAAGTTATAGGAGACTACTTGATATAAAAAAAAATGTAAACAAAGGTGCATGAGGCACCACAATTCTGGGGAATTCAATGGAAAACAAACACATCAAGCCATTAGTGAAATATAAGTGAATATAGAATGCACGAAGATAATACCAAAGTCAACAGTTTTATTCTTTAAAGACGTCAATGGTGCTTTTCCTGGGTAAGGTTTAGAGCTTTGACGGAACCCCTGAAAACCGTAAGCGTTGAATAAATCATAATCCAGAATCAAATAAAATTCTTGAAAATATAAAACGTAAATGTTCTTACATCATATTTCATAATGGCAGGTTTTATCCTGTTCAAAAGATTATTCAAGGTGGAAATTGACCAAGGATCAATACAATTTTTTCCGAAATTTATGGAATCATCACCATCAGTCTGCAAAAGCAACACCAAACAAAAATTAGTGTACCATGAAGTTAAAAACTACAGTTAAAGAATTTATTACTATCGTAGCTGGGTGGAGTATCCATGAAAGATTAATTTCCGAACAAAGTATGACATCGTAGTACTATAGTAGGGCAGACTGTCCATAGAAACTATGTTTCACTAAACAGGCTTAGAAGCCACTAGATATGTCAATAAAACAAAGCACAGATACGGGATTTGTCATTAAGGACAGTGCCATGAAGTTAAAAACTACAGTTAAAGAGCATGGCGGCCTTCAACATGGAATTAATAAGACACTGGAAAGAGATAGTCATAGAACGTACAAGAGAGAACAATGTTTGCCAGCTAAAACAATGTTCTTGTATGCAAATGGTCACACCTTACATATTGCCATATTGGTAAACTACTCCAAGACAAAATAAACTCTGAATGTAAACGATCATTTTCCCAACCTATGGACTGAGTGTGAACCATCTCCATGATGTACTTATTTCAAGTGACTACTATAACAATATCAGAGCAATAAATAACAGGAAAATAGAACATTACAGTATCTATACAATCAGTTTACAAACCTTCTCAAGTGAAGAAGCATGAATAATATCAGAAATTCTATCAAGGAACAAGCTTTTGGATTTCTTCAATCTTCCAACTGGTTCCGCGTTCCTATCACCCCCATTAACATTCATAGTATTATAAACACAGTGAAAAAATGACAAAAAAAACTGCATATCATTAACATACATACATTTCTATATGAAAACAGACCTGTCAATGCCAGTCTGATAAACCCTGAATGCATCAAGCAAGTTCCCTTTAGCTTCAAGAAACCAGGCATAGAATTCATACAGTATAGACTGGCCAATACATATCCTATTCTCCTCCATTTCTCTGAAAACACTTTCAAAATCTTTACTCCTATCCATCTGCATAAATGACGAAACCCACAAAAAATTAACCAAGCCCTTAAAGAAAGAACAAAAATAACCCACCAAAATTAAACCAATTGAAGCTCTGGAAAAGCAATAAATTAGACAGATTGAATCACACCCATCAAATATTTCCAACCAAAAACTCAATAATCAAACAAATTCTCCAGAAATGACCCAATACCGAGGATATAAGAGAGAGGGAGGGTGAATTACATAGAGAAACCAGACTTTGAGGAACCTGGGATCGTCCCGGTACCGACCATCTTGCTTGAAAGCTGCGATACAGTCGAGAAGGAGCTGGTCAAGGTTGGAAGCAGCAGATGCGTTGGCTGATTTGAGACCCTCGAGGGCTTTGCTGATTGACCTGGATCGAGGAAGCAAATTGGAGATGAATTTGAAAAAGGACAGATTGTGCACATAGAAACCTGGAAGTATCTAGAGAGCGAGGAGGTACCAGAGCCACGGAAGGAGCGGATCTTGAGCGGAGGAGGAGAATCCGGCGGCGGAGACCATAATTGCTACCACTGTGAGAGTGAGTGTAAGTCACTCGCCGATGAGTCAGACATTAGAAGCGGGGATTTCGGTATTTTGAATCTCTTACAATCGAAGTGGAGACCACTTCATTTCTTAATCTACTTTTTATCCTCAGCTTGGGCTTGGGTTGCTACTTGGATTTAGTCTTACAATGTCCATAAGGCCCAAGTGTAGGCCCATTTCCCATAAATTGTACCCACTACAGCATTAAAAGCCCAAACCTATAAGTGATGCTTATATTGTACCCATCATTACTAGCTGTCTAATGATTAAAGAAGTTTTTTTTGCTTGTTTTTAAGGGTAATATTGTTTTTGATACTTTGTCGTATATATGTTATATATTAATTATGGAGATATATATTTTTGAGCTCGTATAAGGTAGTGGACTAACATTATATACTTTAAATTAGGTGTAAATAACAATTTATTCAGTCGCCTATTTTTAACTATAGTTGTTTATTTATATTGGATTATCACATATGTTCATTTATTGCATGTTTGTTTCAGTCTGATTGTTAAGAAATATACAAACTATGTTTTTTTTCATACTATCAATAGTTGTTATTCTCACTAAATTTACATACAGTCATTTATAAATATTCTTAAGCCGAGACCCAACTTTACGTTTTCGGGAATAAAGTACTTTTTTATGTGCTTTCTAAATTTTGTTGTAAGTTCATAGCTTATGAGTTATTTATTTCATTCTCTTTACCCAATTCTGTGTATATAATTCAAAAAAACTCATCATAAACATATTTAGAAGTTATGAGTTTGGATTTTGAAATGGGATTGTACAAGTATCTATTAGTCACTATAAAAATGCGAGAGACACTCAAAATGGGTATCTATAGGACTTGATATTGTTGAACTTTAGAAGCAAATTGATGTTTGTCCTGATATAGTGGATTGAGGATGGTAACAACAAATGGTTACATGTATGAACATTAATGCAAACAAATGTTAGAATATCTTGAAGAATTAAATAATCTACCCTTCAATTGTTCAAAAATAAATAATAAACAAAAAATGGAAAATAGTTGTGGTCGAAATGACCAAAATGACCAGCCGTCGACCGAGTCAACAAGGAGCAACTCATCGTTGCGGAGACAAAAATTATAAATAGAAAGAAAGGGCAGCAAGAGAAAGAGAAAAGAGCCAGCTTCCCTTCTTCCCCATCTCTCGCCGGAGCTCCCACTCGCAGATCACGTGCCATTCCACGACCCACCTCGCCCCAATGCCTTCCCAGAATAGTTCTCTATTCGACAGCCCCGACGACGAAGATCCCGTACTCAGCAAGCAGCCCCGACGCCAACAACAATTGGACCACGAAGAACCGGACCAGGAGGACCAGCGGCGACACCTCCGGGAAGAGGAGGAGGAGAAAGGAGATGTAGAAGGTGGGTCAGGTCAAAGTCTCTATCTTTGTGCCTTGCCTCTACTGTTTGTGCATAACGAGTACATGGGTTGGTGTAAATAAATTTGATTTCGATGCGAATGGGTCGCGATTGATTAGAGTGATTGGCGATGTTTTACAGATTCTGAGGACGGAGCATCCTCCGGGACCGACGAGAAACCAGAGTAATTAAATTAATCTCTTCTTCTTTCCCTCCTACTGTGGCTAGCTGTTCGTGGCTTTCCTTTCTCTTGCTGTCTTCGCGGTCGCGACTCTGTTTTGTCATGTGGATCTGCTGGGTTTTTGTTGGTTTTCGGTGAACTTGTGGATCGCTTGTGATATTTCTGTTTCTGGGTTTCGGTTGATTGATGGAAACGAAACATGGGTTTTGTTTCGACTGTGAGTTGGTGTTGTGTATCTATCTGTGTGTGTTGTTTTCTGGGTGTGTTCCTTCTTTGCTGATTCTGGCATTTGGGTCTTCTGTTCTTCTTCTGCTTGATTGGATACGTAGGAGTTTATGCATGTGATGATTCTAGCTTTCCTCTCCATTCCCTTAATGCTTGAGCTTGAGCTCCTACCTCTGCTACCATTCTTGTGTCTGAAAGATTGTATTTTTGTTACCCTCTGGATATCTATTGCAATTGGCAATGGTTTCATGGCTGCTCAGTTGGGGTGGCTGCTCGTGGCCGGGCGAGCAAGTCAACCATTAAGACAAAGTTCTAATTAGCAGCAACTTTGTTGAGTCACTGATGAAGTAATTAGTTGGCGCTTGCTTCTATGGACCTTTCCCTTATGGATTAGAAATGTTATTATGATTGCATTGCTACATTTACTTGTTTCTGCACAGCCTTCCCAGAATAGTCTTAACTATTTATGGAAATGAATGAACTGTACTCATGATGTATCATGTAATCAACTTGCAATATATGGTCACTGCTATTATAGTAATTTTATTATGAGATTTAGCCAACATGATTTGTGATAAGCACACTGCCAAAGATGAACTGTGAAGAGATAGAGCAATTTGCAATGGTTTGTGTACCGTAAGAGATTTCTCTTGCGTCAAATCCTGCTAATTTATCTAGGACATTATCTGATTCAGCAATTTATCCTGCGAGCCTTGTGCACTTCTTGCAGTTGACTATGTATTAATACAAAGTTATAGCTTTTATGCTTGTTTTTCTTTGCAGATTTATCACTGTGGAGCTGCCAGAAATCTGTAAGGATATACAGTGTCCAATTTGTCTAGGTATCTTTTCTTTCAAGTCTTCACAATCTTTGAGCACACACTAGTTCTAAACTGTAACATGAAGACCAAATCGTAGAAGCTATAGGATTTTCATGAATCATATTCGACTTCCAGTGAGAAACACGTAGGGACAAAATGGTCACAATGGTCTGTCATAGCTTCCCAAATGGCTATTCTCAGTTGCTAGGGAAATCCATGATATATTTGTAGTCTCTAGTTCTTGCTGTTTTTATTGTATGCTACATATTTATTATATCTTTAGTTCTTCACACCTTATGGATGGACAGGGATCATTAAGAAAACTCGAACTGTGATGGAATGTCTGCATCGCTTTTGTCGTGAGTGCATTGACAAATCTATGCGTCTTGGGTATGTATGTGATATAAAAAAAGCTTCACTTATATGCTTATTTGGTTTGGCTTAACTAGAACACTAGTTGCTAAGCTATGTCTTATTAGAGACTATTAATGTAAATGGATGCAAATTTATTACTTTAGTTGGTATATGAATCAGCATTTGATTTGTGGGTTGATATATTCTTCCAGGAACAATGAATGTCCTGCATGCCGCACCCATTGTGCTAGTCGGCGTTCTTTGAGAGATGACCCCAACTATGATGCTCTTATTGCAGCTTTATATCCAGATATTGATAAATATGACGATGAGGTACATGACTTGATATTCTTCTTTCTTTTATTTATTTTTCTTTATTCAATTTTATGTTAAATCATGAACTGCTTTGATTGGCACATGGTTCAGGATTTGGCTTTTCATGAAGAGGACATAACTCGCAATAGACAGGTCAGACATAGGATTTTAAACTCCTACTAGAATTTGTTCTTGTATGTGGAGAAGGCTTCATGTTATATTTAAAATAATCAATTCTTTGTTATATGATTATGTATTAAACATTCATAGTAACATGTTTTAATCCATGCTTTGGTGGATAGATACAAGAAGAAATAGCCCAAGTTTCTCAAAGACAAACAGAAGCTTTGGTTAAAAGGCGCGCTTTGGGTAAAGATAAAGCAACTGCATTTACCAGAAGATCACAGCGCCAGAGTGCTCCTTCAAGAAAGAAGCGTAACTACAGAGCCATTGAGAAGGGATCCGAAGAGGATGAGGATGAGAAAGATAATAATGAAGGAAAATATTCATCTTCTACAGATGAACGATGTACAGAAGTGAGGCAACATAGGCATAGGAGACATGTAGGAGTTCGCTCATCCCAGCCTTCTTCATCAACTGCCAATTCAGATCTGGTATGGAATGCAGAAATGCTTGCTTGGGGAAGGGGTGGTGCTCGGAGTAACACTCGCCATAACGGCTCCAGTAATAAGAGTTCTAGAACAAGTAGGTTACCTAAGTTGGCTAAATATCTTCTAAGTTGTGAAGAAAACACTGATGAGGTATGAAGAATGGTGTTGACCTATTTTTTCTTAATTATTATATAGTGTTATTGATTACATTTATTTGTTTGCAGTTAGATGTTCATGTCATGCTTGTTTCTTCGGATACAAAGAGAACACCAAGTTTGCAGCAGCCATACCTTCGCTGCAGGTCATGTTTGACCGTTAGGCACCTATGTGAAGTGAGACCTCTCTCCTTCTACCTTATGTTAGATGCAGAATTGTGATTTAAAAAGTGCTTTTGTTGGAAGAAATCGGTTTTTATTTAATGTAAAAAAAAAATGAGTATCTTTGCTCAATGTTCACATGCTTTCTCCAATTTAGTGTTTCTTGTCTAACTGAGTGTTGCATGTACTGAACACAGTACATTGCTTGCAAAACACCGTTACAAGCAGAAGATATTGAGGTATTGGTGGTAAAAGGGAATGACAATCTATTTTATGAGGAGTCTCTCCTGAACCCTGCAACGTTGGAGACTGATCCAGATCCCGTTTCACTGCTTGTGAATCAATGCAAAGATAAGCTGCAAATTGTGGAAGAGCATGAAACTTTGGCGGGTCTTAAAGCAAATTGCACTTCGAGCAGCCGTCATTTGGTGAGTATAGATTGCTTCTATCTTGTACATATGCACTTTCTGATACTACGGATGTCTTGAAATTCAAATGACACAACAGCAAAACTGCTTAATTGCCTCAACTTCTTTCTTTTGTACAGATTATAGCATACCGGCAGAAAGATAATACTTAGCAAGTCCAGTACAAAAATGCTGTGTTGTTTATGAAGAACATGACAAAATGCTGTGTTGTTTATGAAGAACATGACAATCAATTTGTTTCACTTAGTTATATTCATAAATACCATCATGATTGAAGAAACCCACCTCAAGCTGTTGCAGTCTTTAGGATGTGAAATTTATAGCGCGTTGTCACAAGACACGACTCATGCATAAGTTATCAACTTACACATTGTGTACAACACAGTTTGATTTGTAATGTTGTCTCTCTTTGCTTCCCAGAAGCTATCAAAAGAAACTAATTTTTTGTGTAAGTATATATGGTAGATGTGCAGAGGAACAAAAAATCGGTATTTATTATACAAGACACGTTAGCATCGTACACAAGATCACAGAACATATGTGAATGAATATTGGAGGTATACACACACTTGCAATACTGGAGGAGATTCAAGAGGTTCTTGAACAGCAATCAATCAATCAGTCTCTGCCCACAGCAAGAGAGCTTTTGGTGTTTCATCTCATGTTAGCAGCAGCACTGGATGTTGCTGCATTCAACGTAGTAAGAAACTTTCGCCTTTCCCTCCGTTCTAGCACCTTCAGTTTCGGTGACTTTGGCTTCGTCACTTCCTTGTTTGACCTATAAAATTTAATCATAGAAACAAACAATCACAATCAATCATGACGGTATAAGATCATTTATATGTATTTATGTTTGTAGAGTGTCAAGAATCAAAATCTTACTTCTGGGGCAAGAAAGGTTGGGTAAACTTGGGCATGGGCCTTGCATGGGGCACCAGCGTCCGTCTCAGCTGCTTCAGTGCCTTCTCTTCTTCCATCTGCACATATGGCATACACCAAAACTTTAAACTTCATAAAACGGCCATTGCAGATAGAGCAAAACTATTGAAAGAACATAGAAATAGCGAGCCTTACCATTATGGCAGCATCGTTCTCCTCTCTATATCTCTTGTACATCATTTCTTTCTCTTTCATCTGTTAACTAACTTTTGTAAGTAAAGCCCCTAAGAAAAAACATTACCATAGAAATCAGAAATATATGTCTACCTACCTTTTTGTCAAATTCTGCTCTATCCACGGCTCTGTGATCTACATGGAGATTGAAATCTTCAACTTGTGTGAGGGGTCTTCGCACCTTCTCTGGAACTGGAATTGGGTCTCTGTTAAATATAGCAATGAAAACAATTAGTCATGGTACTTTTATAAAGTTTAATGCATAATTATTGATATGTTGTGAATAATATGTGAAGCTCACTCTTTCAGAATTGGCTGAGCCTTGAACAACCTCCTCTGGGCTTCTTCTTTCTCCATCCTTCTCCTTTCCTCCATTTCCCTCTGCAACTCTTCTTCATGTCTTGCCAGACTCTCCAGTTGGAAAGGTTCTGGCTTTGTGTGCGGCTTGGGCTCTGGTTTTGGAGGAATCTGCATACAGTAAGAAAATTGAGACCCTATAAGTACCAAATTCTCATATATTTTTTAGCAACTTGAAATGACAAATATCTTACCACAGGATAATCAGTGGTATAAGGATATGGGGTAGCCTTTGGGATCCTAGCTAGTTCCTCTTCTAACTGCTTCTGCATAACTTCAGTAAACAATCTCCTCTCTTTCTCGGCCCCTCTTTCCTAATGACACAAAACAATAAAACTAAAGCAACAGGAAGAAATAATAGTAAGAAAGAACATATATGAAGGGGAATTAATGCCACCGTACCTCAGTCTGGAGATGGAATGGATTTGGTCTTGTGTTTCTTGGTATCTGATTGGAGGCACGGCAAGGTTCCGAGTTCAGAGAAAGCTGAGAAAAGAAATAAAATGATGAGAAACTACTCCTTTGATTTATTTGTGTAATGGAGGATCGGAAAAGATGCAGTTCAATGACTTTATTTACTATCTAACCTTGTCGAATAAATCTGCCACAGAAGCAGCAGGTGGTGGAATCCTCTCATTTGTTGCAAAATGAAACTCCTGAGGTTTGGTTATTTGTTTCTTTTCATTGCAAAAAATACCCAGGCCTCCTTTAGTTTCAAATATCTATAGTAAATGAAAATTAAGTTTTCTTAGAGAACAACAGAGGATTGTATCATGCCGCCAGATGTATCAATTATCAAATGAAAACAGTGGAAACTTACCTTTTTATTCAGAGGCTTGGCTTTAAATTTAGGAATTTTTTCAAGTTCTTCTAGCTCAAGTTCAAAAGAACTCTTCACCTTTGGTGGACGAGCCCTCAATGATGTAAGGAGGACAGGGGTTTTAGGATCAACCAAATGAGGTTTCCATTGATTTTGCTGTTGCAAATGAAAAACAGAAAATCATATAAATATATGAGACAACTCAATTATGTGAACAGATGATGAAACTACTCCGAACCTGATGAGAAGTCTCTGTTGAAGCTACTGACATTGATTCTGCATTCTTATTGGCCCTTTCCATTGTCTCCAGATGAAACTCCTGCAGCAATTATTTAGTGCAATTAGCCTATTGTAGTAACTAATTTTTTTTACCATCTACCTCCAATTCTTTACTATTTTCACCTGAAACTGTGGTGGCTGGGGTGCAGTTCTTGGTAACGTGGGTAAAGTTGAAGCTTGTAGAATCTGTATACAGCAAATACAAGAATTAATTGTGTGTGATATAGACCACAAAGGATAAAAATCATGGACAAGACAGACACAAAATATTACTTTCTTGTTCAGTGGGCGAGCTTTAAATTTTGGAATTTTAGCCATCATTTCTTCCTCAAGTTCAGCAGAACTCTTCACTTTGACAGAACGAACCCGCTGAGATGTTTCAAACTCAGGTTCCTTGGGCCTTGTCAATGTAAGTTTTGGCTTCATCTGGATGTTAGAAAGATAAAAACATCCTCAATGACATATAGAAAATAGGACTAGTAAAGAAGCAGATACAGGGAAATTAAAAGATCAAGGAAAGGATAGGGGCTTTCCATTCACATACATGGGAACTGTTAGGCCGTGGCAGTGACAAGCCTCTGGTGCTTGACTGGAATTTAGTCATCATCTCTGCCATTGAAACAAATGGTGCGGCGGGTTCCCTCACATAAACCTTAAAAAAATTGCATAAAGTATTTGAGTCAGTCATCATCAAATTGATTAATAATTTCAGAGATGTTCAAGAGTATGATGCAAACATTCTGGGGGAAAAACAGCCAACCTTTCTGTCTTCCTTGTTAGCTCCATTAGCAGAAGAAGAGCATAAGTTAGAACTGCCACTAGCAAGACCCAATTTTGACTTATGAAGCAAATCTCGGGGTCTGACATTAAGTATCTGCCATTTGAGGTGAAGTGAGAAACATGAACTGGCCAGACAAGCACATTAAAAATAGAGTCCTAGATGATAGGTAAAGGAAGTAGATAGAAAGCAGTGACAATTACTTGTCTAGATCTTCCACCATCCAACTTCTGTCGTTTGATGGCTTGATTTTCTTGAGTAAGAATGGGAGTCCCAGATGGGGGCTTCAAGTTAGTGTCCCTGCAGAAATTTGAAGTCATAATACTGAATTCAGTACTTAAGCACATGATTAACTTTCCAAGACAACCCAAAATAATTGAAGAGTTACCTCTTCACACTATATGGTTTGACGCCTTTCACTTGTGATGATTGTAACTGATTTTTAGGCTTATTTGCTGATGGATTATTTAACAAACTGGTTATCTTTTTAGCTGTTTGTTGCTTCTTGGAATTTGTCACTAGGTCTGCTTTTCTAGACGTCACTGGTGGGTTAGGGGTGCAGCAAACTTCAGTTCCAACTTGAACAGAAGAGAGTATGTTCTTGTTATCAGTTGCTTCCGCTTCCACATGAGGTGATGCTTTTCCATCAAAATCACTATTCATCAGGAGACAGTGCATAAGAATGTGCAAAAGAAAATGCCTATTTGAGATTCCAAGTACTCATGGATATGACCCTAGAGAGAGACTTACCTTCCACTTTCTTGACCTACTTCCTTTGTCTCCTCAGAAGTAGAAACCTGGAAATGGTATAGAGTTATGAGCAAACACATAAACCAACAAGATTAGATGAAAATCTACCAGCAAATTAGTTTCAGTAACTAATTACCATATTGACAAGGCTTGTCGTCGTTTGTTGATCTTGGGTATCGATGGGTGTCACTTTTTCTTTGTTGATATCAGTTTCCAAAGAACAATTAGTTGCTGCTGAACATGATGATTCTGAGGTCTACAAGGACAACACCATTAGTTAGCAATCCACTCTAATCAAATATTGGTTGGCTGAGTGTTAAATCAAAGTACGGAGAAATGTAGAATGATCATCACCTTAACCTGGTCTGCTTCGCTAAAATCGCATAAACTTCCAACCGTGACAGATCTGCCAGCCTTTATTTTAGGCATAAAAGCTGCATATTTGAGACACACCAAACCGATCACACATCAATGCCTACCCTTCCTTACCAACAATTAGTCCTCCTTATATAAGCTTTACCTTAATTGACTAATCTACCATCATAATTAGACAAATTACTTACTATGACTAGAAAAGAAATATTAAAAAAAAAAAAAAAATTCATCAGTTAAATTATCTTTTCTTTTGGAAAGAACTGTATATGTATGTAAACCAAAGTTCTCTAAATTTCAGCAGCCAAACAAAAGGATTATAATTATTCCTCTGTTGAATTAGGTTTCTTTGTCTCGGAACAAAACAAAATATTCCCTTTCCTCTCAACATTTCTCATCTTCCACGATTTGATCATGCCCCCAAATAAACCCTAATTACGAATTAAACCCCACTCCACTCCCAAAAATTTGGTAAACCCTAACACGACCGGAATTCGTTCCCATAGACTCGCAATGAAGCTTAGTTCAATTCCAAAGTTCAAACGCTTGATCGGAAAATCTAATCAACATGCCACACGACCAAAGAAAATCAAGAACGAAGTGGAAATAAAGTGAACAGATTCATCAAGGAGAGAGACGCGTACGTGAAGGGGCGTAAGCGAGGGCGGTCTTGAACCAGAGCTCGGCCTTGCGGGCGTCCTCTTCAGTCTCACCGTTGACGAAATCGAAGAACGTCGGTGCCGAGAACTCGTATATCTCGTCGATCATCATCATCCCGGAGCTGGGCTCCTGAATCGCAGCCATAGATGATGCTCAATTTGGGGCTTTGGGGGAGAGAGAATTGGAAGTGAGAGGGAAGAAATAGATGAGAGGGTTTTGATTCTATGAGAGATACGATGGAGCGGGGAGGAGTAAAATGCTTGGGGATCTCGATCTCCTCAACGGTCAAATTTTTAAAAGCCGAGAATTGTAACGGATGGTTTTGAGACCTCACCAACGGCTATATTTCTTGGTCTGGCTCTGGACTCGTCAACACCCAGTCAGTCCTCTCATTTCTTCTGGATCTACTCGCTCTTTCTGGAGCAAAACGCACCGTTTTAAATTCATTTATTTTTATTTTTTTGAAAACAGGTTCATTTATTTAATAAATTATTACTATTATATTTTGGTCTGCATTTATCAATAAACAAATATTATGTGATGGAAATCCGCGACAATGATGCTTCTTTAAAATAAAAAAAATTAACGTTCATATTCGTAGTAATTGATTGTGTCACATACATAATGCAACACAACATCATACCGAACATGTTGTTTGAGGAATCGACATTGGCTACATCTTGACTTTCACGAGAACTAGAAACAATGGTTGGTGTGTTTTGAGGTTTGGTCAATTCTTATTTGCTAGATGAACCAAGTGATATCCGTTATTAATGATGCCCAATTAAATGTGTTATTAAATAATCCTTCCACAAGCCAACAAAAATTTGATAGTGTGTGAGATATGATATGATATTATCATTTTTAATAATTACATGTCACAATAATTACGAGTCGAAATCTACCTAACGATGAAGAACATGTTATTTTTATGAGTCTGGGGTTGTCCTACCTTCTTCTAATGATAACATAATGATTATGACCATATTTTAATTTTCTTTTGTTTGTCATTCCATATTTTGTCTGTCATTTATAAATCTCTTTTGTTATGTTATTTGTCTGATAGCTAATGATTGTATACATATTAAATCTTGATTTTATTTTCCTTTTTACTTGTAAAAAAACAGAATAAGAAAATGATTACATATCAAACTTCAAATTTGTAGATCTTAACCTAAAGATTGTGTTCTTCCTAAGTTAAGAAACAAAATCAATGCTATCTCACTTGTGTGTTTGCCAGACGGTTATGGACACTTACTAGTTTCAAGTTGATCACTGAGTGACTTTTTGGGAAGTGTTTGACCTTGGCCTCCCGGCGTGGGCGAACAAGGAGGTCTCAGTTCGGGTTATGATTGTTTGGGAAAATTGTGGAACAATTACAACGCTTCAGTTTGGTCCTTCCTATTCTGTTTGGAAGCTATTTTAGAGGGAGTGAGATGCTGCTTTGTGACTGGTCCATCGTGCAACACCGGTCCTCTCTGGACCAAACACGAGACTTTTGGCCAAGATTGGCTCAGTACTGTCACCTCAAGGTGTGATCAAGCTGAATGTCGATGGTACAGTTTTTAAGTAATCTAGACAACTTGGACATGGTCTTATTGTCAAAAATGGTTGAAGTTATTGGTGTGCGGAAAACATTAGCTTCAAGAGTCGCTCAGCGATACAGAATTATCATTTTGGAGTCTGAATGTAGTCACAACGATCAATGCAGGAAATTTATGAGATAACCTTTTTGAGGTTCTCATCGTAAACTGTTTACATTGTTTTTATGATGCAAAAGTTTGTCTTATTCCTTGAATTACTAATCAGTTTGCTCATTGATCAGCTAAAAGTGCTCTAATCCCGTATGAATGTATGATCATACTTGGCCTAAGATTCATGTACTACTAGAGCTAGGTATTACTATTTTTAAAGATAATACCACTTAACAAAATTACACATTCTTTCAATAAATAAAAAAAGAAAAAAGAAAATCAACATCTTGAGTGAAACAAATTAAATGTCAGCCAAAAACATATAATATATGCCTCAATAAGGGGTGAACACAATCAAACGTATAATATATGTCTCACATGGTTAGAGACTAAGAACCAGGCACTCCATGTAACATATTGTTGTGCTGGATAGAATGAGTTTATCCGACCCTCAGATCAAGTCTAACATAATTCCATCAACAATTCCTTTTACGTTTTTCTTATAAACAATGTAACTACGGTGGATATAAGATGCTTATTAAGTGACCAATGATTCATATGATTAAGGTTGTTTCAGTATTTTTACTTTAGGATTAGCGAAACAAGAGACAACACTGTTGGGTGTAGAACTCGTACACGAATAATTCAAGGATTATGTCTAAATCCCTCTTCCCGTCCTATCCCACTCGCAACCCCTTCCCGGGATTCGCTCACTCTCCCATCGAGCGCCACGTGGTAGTATCACAAATCGCCAAGCGGCACATCCTATCCACGCGCTGGAAAGGAACGTGAGGAGGGGAAGGTGGGAGATGTGATGTGATGTGGGATCGTAGCGTAGAAGAGGTGACGGCAAGTAAGCAATGAAGGAGACAACACGGGTGATGCGGAGCAAGACGCGTCTAGCGGAAGGTGGGAACACGTGGCGTGGCTTTAGTGGAAAGGGTGGGCTGAGTTAAACTGTCGGTTCCATGGAGCGATTCAACAGGTTGAGGCGGCGATGTGGCGGATTTTACTGACAGTTGTTGCTTCTTAGAATTGGTCCTCAGCTAACATCCCACATCCTCAAGAAGACCGTGTGGTTCACGCTCCACTATCGTTGTGGTTAGAGAGGCGAGTGTGAGCCACCGTTGGTATTGGGAGGTTAACGTAAGGAGGGCCCAGAAAGAGGC
>JAYMSW010000715.1:0-20047 GCA_036897725.1 Erodium texanum | reverse complement strand
GGATCAGTAAAGACCTAATGAAATGTTTATTTTTTCTGAATGGCTATATAATTTAACCCTTCTTGGATCAGTTTCTGTTGTTTGTAAAAAACTTGTGCAATATGCATTACGTATAATCGTGAAGATCTATTTATTCCTAATCTTACTTTCTTTATATAATAATATTAACCTGGCCTTGTCCTCTGATGTGTAACTCATGATTTGAATATGCAGATCAAATGCTATATGCAACAACTACTTCGTGGACTTGAACATTGTCATACTCGTGGGGTTCTGCATCGAGACATCAAAGGTGCAAATCTTCTGATTGACAACAATGGCAATCTCAAGATTGGTGATTTTGGCCTGGCAACATTTTTTGGTTCTCGCCCTAGGCAACCTCTAACAAGTCGAGTTGTAACTCTGTGGTATCGACCTCCTGAGCTCTTACTTGGTGCCACAGATTATGGAGTTGCTGTGGATTTGTGGAGTGCAGGTTGCATTCTAGCAGAATTATTTGCTGGGAAGCCTATCATGCCCGGAAGAACAGAGGTAAAAATTTCCACCTCAAATACTTATTATAATTCTTCGAATACTTCGATCTCATTATCTATCTTTAATTATAGGTTGAGCAACTGCATAAGATCTTTAAACTTTGTGGCTCACCTTCTGAAGAGTACTGGAAAAAAGCCAAATTGCCACATGCAACCATTTTCAAGCCTCAACACCCTTACAAGCGATGCTTTGGTGACACATACAAGGACTTCCCGTCATCATCATTAACCCTTTTGGATATCCTTCTTGCAGTGGAACCTGATTGCCGTGGATCAGCTTCATCAGCACTTCAAAGCGAGGTAAATCTAATATTCATATTAGTGTCTTGTTTCAGATAGTACAATTAATTGGGTTTAGATTCTCTGGTTATGGTTATTGCGGACAAAACAATGCTTTTGTTTTGGCTTTCCTTCCGAAGAACCATGAATTTGGAACAACCACCTCCCCCTCTCTCTCTCGACATATTCACTTAGATAATTAATGTAAACTCTAAATCAGTAAAAACATGTAATGAGTTTCTATCGAGGAGTTGATCTTTCCAAAACTCAATTGGAATGGAGGCAATGAATCTATGGCATCGCCCCTTTTCATTGTTATTCATGGTGGTTTGCTCAAGGAGGTAGAGTAGATAAAAGAGATTGAGACATTCTCGTTGTTTGGCAGGGGCACATTCTCTATTTTCATTGACTTTGCACTATAGAAGGCAGAGGGACACAGCCAAATTGCCTACACAGTCTTGATATCTTTTGCATAGTTTTAAAAATCCCTTGAGGCTTGTGCCTCATGGCAATCAGATCCTACCAAGGCCTGCGCTTTGCGGCCTCACACACCTGAGGCTTAAGCCTCTGTGCCTTAGCTGAACTTGACTGTTTAAATGATGTTTTGGGGCTTTTTAAGTTTAATATCAGAACTTGTTGGGCTTTTTTCAAATGATGCATGAGTTTAAAATCTAACCCTAAAAAGAAAAACAAAACCCTATACTTATTATCTTCTCCCTCATCTCTCCTGTGGGAGAGTGGATTTGAAGGATGTGATTTAGAGAGTGATGATGGTCGAGCTATGCTATTTGATGGAAACGATGATGATCATGACTTCTTGGACATTTTGAGTTGGAACACCAACCAATGAAATATGTTTTCTTTATATTTAGACTTTAAAACTATTATTCCTCTATTAATTATGAACTTTTGTTTTAATGAATTTTATGATTTTAAGACTTGCCATTCTTAATTTCATGAATTTTGTAACTTTGTTTTAAAATTATGTGTTTGTCGTGAATTGTATGAGATATATGACATTTTATAATTTATTGCTCTTATATTGAGGATTACGCCTCATGGTGCTCAGGGAAAATACCACTGTTCCCGATTCTGCCTTTCCAAACCTTGATCTATTTTTGCTTCTCTTTTGCAGTTTTTCAATACGAAGCCTCTTCCTTGTGATCCATCAAGTTTGCCCAAGTACCCACCAAGCAAGGAGTTTGACATCAAGCTTCGAGAAGAGGAAGCTAGAAGGTGAGAGAGAGCCTATCCAAATTAATTATTAACAAACTTTCATAAAAGGGTTCATAATTGACATTTTTTAATCTAAAACTAGGCGAAAAGCAGCTGGTGGCAAAGGACGAGAACATGAGCCTACTAGCAGGCTTCCAAAAGAATCTAAAGCTGTGCCGGCGCCAGATGCTAATGCTGAGTTGCAGACATCCATACAGGTAACTTTTACCTCTTAAAGTATGTTAGTAATATGCATAATGTGTAGTAAGATGTATCTGCTCCATCTATTCACACAATGTCTTCTAAAACATTAAATACTTGTGCCAATTTTTGTCCTTTTTCCCTCATTAGAAACGAAAAGGGCAGAGTAATACTAAGAGCATCAGCGAAAAGCACAATCCCGATAATGGCGGCTCCGGCTTTCCGATTGATCCGTTCAAAGGAGCAGCAATCCCATCGACCACATTCGATCCTAATGCAAGAAATGGTGCAGAATTTAGAACGGATAGATCATCATATATGGATCGAAAAGCAACCCAATTGTCTAAGTTTTCCAATTCTGTTGCGCTTCGAGGCAGTTCGAGGTTTGATGGCGCCAGAGAGACTAGCGTGAATCCTCACTGGCCGGAGGAGCGTTACAATGAGAGATACAACAATCACGATGACGGCGAGTCATCAGCCAATCATGATTGGACACATCATTTGTTGAATGGGCAGAAGTCTTCACATAAGGAAGAGCAGCCCATCTCAGGAAAGGGTTCTCAAATGGTAAGGGAATTTCCCAAATATAACCAATTTACTTTTCCATTTAAGATATCGAGAACCGCTCTTTATATTAGATACACTTATATTCATTAAACACAAGGATAGGCTGATTTAGGTGATACTTTTTTTTTCCTCGATAAAAATATAAGGGGTAATTGCATAAAAGTACACTAATGTATTCACTTTTTGCAAATTGTAAGCCCTTTTCTTTGGTAGTTGCAATAAAGTACCATGAACAAGCCTTTTTGTTGCACTGTGTAAATTCATCTCAAAATCACAATTTTACCCTTGGAAATAGTGAATAAAAACAAAAAATCCAGAATTTTCGTTTGTTTTTTTATTTATTGTTTTTAAATTGTAATATTTCAAGGGTAAGATTGTCACTTTGAAACAAATTTAAACAGTGCAACAAAGGCACTTTTTTTTTGCAATTATCAAAGAAGAGGGCTTACGATCTGCAAAAAGTGAATACTTCAAGGTACTTTTTTGCAATTATCCCAAAATATAATCTCCAATTTAGCAGCATGAAACATCAAAACTGAACAACTTTGCTTGAAAGTGTAGAAAGCTTGTAACTTGTTTCTATTTGGCTCGGAATGCTAATCTTTTAGACTTATGAACTGTTCATAAAATCTCTGGATTTGAATCTCTAATCAACTGCCTTTTCTTGCCTTCTCAGGGTTATGTTAAGAAGAACCGGATCCATTACTCTGGGCCATTGATGCCTCCCGGAGGAAACCTCGAGGAAATGCTCAAAGAGCATGAGAAGCAAATCCAAAATGCAGTCCGAAAAGCTCGTCAGGACAAGGTCAAGACGAAGAAAGTCCACGGTGAGAACGGTCAAACCATTCTCACCGAATCGCTACTTCACCATGGGAAAAACGGGAGATGAAGATGAGTTCAGTGACCTTTAAAACTTGGTCTCAGAACGTTCAACAGAGTGACCTTGTTTTTATACAAACTATTATTCTTTTGGGTATCTGACAACTCTTACAAGCATAAGGAACTTGGAATCCTCAGAGCCTATGTGCACATTTCATAAGATTGGATAGCTTATAGTTTGATTTCCAATAGAAAAGAGTTGAAAGAAGTTTCTTTGGCGTGGTAGTTTCAGGAAATTAACATTGTACAGCTTAATTTAGCTTCTTGAATCAGTTTTTAACATAATATTATATGAAGAATCATAATTGGTTATAGCAGTTTTGATGTTTCTTGAATCAGGCTCATTTGTTACTAATTGCTCTTCTTGATTACTTAATTATCAATCCAGTTTTTGTCACCAGAACCTTTCACATCTAAGTACGGAGTTCAACAACTGAGGAAAAATTTGACATCTCAACCAAACCTTGTTTTGTTAACTAACATAAACTGAACCAACATTTTAACCACAAAGAAAACCAGAAACCAATACATAATCATTCTCAACTCTCTTACAGCAAAATCAAAACACAAGAAAATGTCATAATGTTTTTATGTTTCTTGCCACTGGCCTACTCCAAAACAAAGAAGCATTCAAGAACTTGATGGTATAAGTCTAACATATAATAGTTTCTCCTATTCTACCAGAAAATCAAAACTGAACTTTTCATAAACGACATTGAGCTGACGGATGAGATAGGTAACTGTAACCATAAGGACAGGATCACGAGCTCCCAATGAGTTCAAAACCATCTATGACTAGAGCGAGCAGTTCAGATTTATTACAGCTTCTTGAATTAGCTCCTGAAATTTCAAATGTTCAGCTAGTTAAACCTTAAAAGTTTGAACAACATGAAGAGAACTACAAGCACAGATCGGTCAAATGAAGATAAAAGGATATAAAAGGAACAGGATGATTTATTTAATCTTACTAGCTCAAGAAGATGGCAGTTGGACTCCCCGGGGAAGGAGGGTTCTGATTTATCACAGTGACAAGAGAACCAGCTTTCTGAAGAGCATTAGGATCATTTGCAGGCAAAACCTCCATCTCTTCAAGGCCAAGCTGTTTCTTGATAAAGTCCAAATTCTCATGAAGCACATCCATTTCTCCAAAAGGTTGCTTCAAATCCAACGCACCACTCCCGATAGCAACTGCCTCATCCTTCTTGAACCTTATGAAAGGCATACATTCCTTCTGGGTTTGCTTTACATTCTTCCCCTGGCCCACGGAGATCTTCTGTATGACATCCAATATGTCTGTATCTGTATCAGCTGCATAAGAGTGAGTCTCACTGTTGAACTTGTTTTGGAGTATCCTCAAGCACTCTGCTTTCCACCCATCATATTGCTCATTCACATATATCAACCCTCTTGTCAGCTTGATGCTTTCAGTTGTTGCTGGTGCTGAAGCTCCCTTCTTGTTCTTCTTCTTGGGGCCCGACACCTGAGTTTCATAGAGCTTCTTCATCCTAGTAATCGAATCATGTAAATACTTGTTGGCACTCTTGAGGGTTAGATCCGGGGCATCACCGATTGGCCATCCAGCTTTCACCACAAACCCTTCCTTCTTTAGAACAATCCTCCATACATACTCAGCATAATGTGGGCATATTGGAGTGATGAGCCTTGTCTCCACATCCATATAGCGTAACACCAAATCACGGTTCATCCCCATGCTTCCACAAGCTAATCTGTATGCATCTCTTGCATTTTGAAGATCATAAAACCCGTTCTTGAGAGCTTCTCTGAACATACAGTTCTGGTAATGTTGCTCAACTGATTTGATAGCAATGTTGATCTCATTTGCAAACACTTTGTCTGCATAGGTAGATAATGGCCCACTTCTCAATGATGACTCTGCAGCAAGAACCTCTTCCATCCATGTAAGTTCTTTGGTGAGCTTGAGGATCGCGGCGTTTGCAACCTCAAACACAAAGTTTGCATCATCAACACCATCACCAGCATCAGCCAAAGAGATTCGTGTAGCATCAGCTGAAAATTCTTCAATGGACTGGCGGAGCGTCCTGAAGTTTCCTGTAGACTTGGACATCTTCTCAGAGTTGAGCATGATGTGCCCGTTACATCTAAAGCCACGGGGCCAGTGCTCCTTGGGCATAAGTGCAGTGTGGTTGTATATACTGAATGTCAAGTGATTTTGGATTAGGTCCTTACCAGAGACTCGCAGGTCAAATGGGTACCAATACTCAAATTCTTGCTTCATCTTGCTCAGAACATCAGATGATATGGTGGTTGATTTGGGATAAGGCCCATCACAAAGAACAAAGTCCCAAACCTCATCGGTCATTTGCTCAGCTTTCATTTTCGTGCTGGATCCATACAAATCTCCACCATGTAACAGGTGAGCAATGGTGTAATAAGCCATGTAAAGAGTGGAATCAGATAATGACTCAACCAAAAATTGTTCATCCCAAGGAATGCGAGTTCCAAGCCCAAATGAACGCGAACAGGCCCATTGGTTCAGCCAGCCCAAAGTATGATCAAATCCATGACGTGTCTCATCAGAGTATAAATTCATGTTGGATAAGCATTCCTCTGCTAGTTTCTTCCATTCTGGTTCTCCATATGTTATGTACCACTGGTCTGTAAGAGCCACAACACACTCATCACCTGACCTTGACATTACCCGCTTCTCAGGCTCACTATACATAATTGCTTGCCCTGTCTCAAGAAGCATGTTTCTGATCAATGGCTTGACTTCTTGAACTCTTCTCCCGGCATACTCTCCAACAAGTAACACTCCTTCATTGAACCCTTTAAGGTATGTCAACCTCTTTGCCTCTTGCAGCTTCTCTTTCTCGTTCTGGCTCTTGATTTTCAGATCCATGCAAACTTTTTCAGCAGCCTTATCTCCAAACTCTGGTATGTTAATGATTGGTATAGTCTCAAAGGGCAAAATCCATTCATCCTTCACACCGTACTTGGCTCTAAGAGCCGGCTTTGCTTTCAGATCATGCATGGCCATGTAATCATCAGGAGAATCACTAGGCACACTAGTAACAACCCCTGTACCTTTGTCCATCAATATGGTCAACATAGGAAGAGCATATATGACTTCATTAAGTGATAGAGGTGACTTCAATGGAAGCCCAATCATGTCATGGCCCATCAGCTCAAGCAAGCAAGTGGGCTTCTCCGGAACCCTTGAGAACTTCTGATAAGCTAGGTTTAAGGCCGCTTTCTGAGCAATCACAAACACATCAGTTTCGTTGATTTCATAAGCTCCGTACTTTCCATCAGGCAAAACCCATGCATTGGTTTGGCCATAAATAGTTTCAGGCCTCAGTGTTGCAGCAGCCAAAAACACTCTCTTTCCCCCGAGCGCAGCCAGTTTTGGAGGGTACGGTGCCACAACTTCCATCTTGATTAGGGTATAGTCTTGGGGCTGAACTCCTTCGCCACTTGCCCTATCATGGTCAGCACACGGTTGACCATCTAAGGGAGAGTATATTGTGTACCTAACATCTTTCACAACCTTACCCATCGCTTTCAACTTCCTCATTTGCCATCGAACAAAGGAATCGAAAAATGGGTTCGTGTCCGTTGTGATAAAGGAGCGTCTCCAATCACAACCCAAGCCAAAAAGCTTAAGATCCTCCACTGCTATTGGAGGAAAAAAGGTTAGCCAGTTATAAGGATCTTGGAACTTGGATATTTCACTATCATCAAGACCAAAACTACGCATAATCTCCCACTGGTAAACCTGTCCTCCAGATTTCGATACAGCTTTCGATTTCTTCCCCTTGAACTTATCAGGTTGCTCCCCAACATTTGCATCCTCAGGCTCTGGTTCTTGGTTTACTTGTTCCACCACATCAGTGGGAAAGAGCGGTGGGTTCCCAAACAGCTGAATCTCTCTCGCAAGTTTGTCTGCTGATGCTTTGATGGGCATGCCCGTGCAATGGAAGCCAAAAGGCAAGAGCACGTTCGCGCCTCTTAGTCTATGATAAGCTGCAGCAAATTCAAGCTTGGAAAGCGAGAAAGCGTGGCCAAGATGCAAGAATCCATTCATGTAAGGGAATGGGAAGTTGCCAAAAAACTTCTCTCCTGGCTTAGGAGGGTTTTCGCATGACTCGGCTCTGAATACATCATTTTCCTCCCACCATTTCTGAACCTCTTCCTCTATTCCCCGTAGACGGTCTCTCCTCGCAAAGCTCTTCCCTCCCTCCGATGCCATGTCGTGAAACCAACAGTTACTGTAAGAAAGAAAGAAAGAAAGACTTCATAACCAATCCATATAAATTGACTTCGCAATAATTAAGTGTGATTTTATTAATGCTCAACCTTCACCCACGTGACATTACTCAAATAGTAACCCAAACATAATATCCTTACCATAAACCATCCCAACCCCAACAAGATTTGAATCTCAAATGAAGAATCATGATACTACTACCAGTACAAAAATAAGATAAGCACACATTATCGTAACTAGCACACCAATCAAACACAAAAAGGATCAATCCAAAGCTACAGAATCAAAGCTTCAACAACAGTTTCCATACAGAAACAGAGACCTTACAATACACAAATTTGAGTCCCCATTTCAATGTGTTTCTTTACAAATGCATGCATCACAAATTTGACTAAAAAATCAATTCTTTTCTGTTTTAATGGAGACCCATCAGCCAATTGAGCTACAAGATCTGAACCCCAACAAGATATGAGAATCAAGACGACACTAACAAATCTAACATCACTACAAACACAAAAAGATCAATTACAAGCCAAAAAACAAAACTTTAGCAACAGTTTCCATAAATTTGAGTCACCATTTCAATCCCATCAAATATACCCATATATAATAGCTATAAGCGATCGAATAAATCGAGAGAACAAGGTCTCTGATGGGCACAGACCTCTGGATCAGCACGGATCTGCGCAGAGCATTTACTGAAATTCTGGGCAGCTTTGGCCTGAACAACTGAAAAGCCAGAACGAGACCTTCAAACCAGCTTCGTCTCCGAGCTTGTACTAGTTAACTGCAACAGCCGCTATTTCTAGCTTCTCCGCCGTACATAGAGACTCGAAAGACAAAGATAGCGAAGCAGAGAGGAGAGAGAGAGAGAGATACGGGTCGGGTTTTAGGGTATCCTGGCAGGTCATCGGCCCAGAAAATCACAAAGCCCATCTAATGGGATTTGGGCGTTTCGATTATTAAGCCCAACTTTAGAAAATGATTGAAATAAAGCGTCTCTGTCGTGGGCCCCCACGTCACCGACTAGACAGTGAGGGTGCTCTCGTCATTACACATTCCATGTCTATACGTTTGGGAGTGTAGAATCGTAGAAGTCTTCTGATTTTCTTTCTCAGCGAGAAAGTCCGAGAAAATAAACCTCCATTGATTTTCCTTCTCGATCCAAACATGAGCAGCGAATAGTAAGTGATTTTCCTTCCCTCCAAACACCCCATTCTCACTTCGTCGACCCCATTTCGCTTCTCTTTCTTTACATTTTGCTTATTTACTCATTCACTTTCTCTTTTTTTTTCAGTGATTATCTGTTCAAGCTTCTGCTGATTGGGGACTCCTCTGTGGGTAAATCGTGCCTGCTTCTCAGATTCTCGGTGAGTTCAACTTCATTTTCCTATTAAATGTTGATATTTTGCTGTTAATTTAGTTTATTGCTCGAGGTTACAATGAAGCATTGAGCTCCTTAAGTTCGATTTGCAGGATGATTCCTATGTAGACAGCTATATCAGTACTATTGGTGTTGATTTCGTAAGTCTCTACTTGTATTGCATTATTACATATTTTGTTTGGATTCAGTAGAGTTGTTAATTTCGTTTTGTTCTTTTTCAGAAAATTAGGACTGTGGAGATTGATGGGAAGACAGTGAAGCTGCAGATTGTGAGTTACCATGTTCTGTTCCTATGCTTCATCATGTATTTTTGGTTATCCTTTAAAAAAGTTGTGCATTTTTGTTATGTTGCGTAGTGGGTCGAAGAGATTATCATGTTATGATTACTTTCTAATCTCAGGTTCATTCGTCCTAACTTGGGTGTAATTGTTTTTCCCTTTTGCTTAAACATAATGTTGTAGAGCTAATCGGTAGTAGTAATTACTTGAAATTCATGATTAAGTACATTGGGGAGAATGCTACTATCAATGGATGTTTATCAATGAATTCGTGTATTGACTCTTTGGCATATGACAGCTTTTTATCGTTTGTATATGTTCAGTGGGATACTGCTGGGCAGGAGCGTTTCCGTACCATAACAAGCAGTTATTATCGAGGAGCACATGGGATAATCGTAAGATATTTACACTCTTTTTTGTTTTTGTTTATGGAGTTAGAAGATCTTTCATCCCTACTTATATGACATTGGTTGTTCTTTTATTTGTTAAAGAGTTGCTTCAGTTTGTTTCTCTATAAATTCACTGTCATAGTCACATTTAGCATCTATTAGGTAATTATTTGTCCTGTATTTCATATATAAAATATATCCTTTGCATGGAGAGCTTATTTCGGTATCGTCCCTACCCTTCAGAAACTGGGTTTGTCTTTAAAGTTGCTTGTTGAGCCTTTATTGTTGTTTGACCTTAATGGAAAACACTAGCAGTGATAGGTTATGTAAAATAGAAAGATCAATTGGTTTGTGTGTTTTCTTATTGAATGTAGAGGTGTATTACTATTTACACCCAATTACATGCTAGTAGAAAAGGAAGGAAATAAACCTCATAACTGCAGAGATATGTGTACACAAGGCAACTAAAGAATTAGGAAAGATTTTGATTTCTTGCTTGCCTTGCAAGATTGATAACGTGATCAATAAGATCAACTCCAATAGGTTAAAAGGCAATCATTGATGTAGTGTAGCATTTTTGTGTGCTTTAACCTCATATGGTATCGGATATTAATTATTTATCATGTTCTATTTAGTTTTTTTGTGTGTGTGTGTGATCATTTTGATCCTAAAGATCACCGCAAATATAATACATTCTTCAATGACTCTTTTGTGTTTTGCTGATTTACTTTTTAAGATAGAAGGGCTCTGTGTATTATGTTGTACACCCATACTTGTGAAAACTAGGGAAATATTGAATGATGGGTACAAGATTTGCACATCTAACGTCTTCAAGGCACAAACTAAGACCGTATATTATTAGAAGATTTGGACTTCGGGGATCTTGTTACCTTTACTAATTTTCTGCACTTATTTGGAAACAGATTGTCTATGATGTTACTGAGATGGAGAGCTTCAACAATGTCAAGCAATGGTTGAATGAGATTGACCGATATGCAAATGAAAATGTATGCAAGCTTCTGGTTGGCAATAAATGTGATTTGGTTGAGAACAAGGTTGTGGACACACAAACAGGAAAGGTATAATTACAGTAGCTCTCTGGTTCTATTATTAATTTAATGTAAAGTACTTCAAGTGGGTTCTTATACACAAAAAAGTATCAATGCCTTTGACAACTGCAGCCAAGTTGCCCCTAAATAACTCTGCTCACCGTACCATTTGCAATTACTGAGACATTTTGTTGGCATTCTAAATACTGGAAGCATACTCAATATACAATGTTATAGATGTATTAACTTATCTCCATTGTGGCATGCCTAAATGAAGGCACTTGCAGATGAGCTCGGGATTCCTTTCCTTGAGACAAGTGCCAAGGACTCGATTAACGTAGAGCAAGCTTTCTTGACCATGGCCAGTGAGATCAAGAAAAAGTAAAAACACCTTAAACCACTCCCTTTTTTACTTTACTAGTTCCAATATATCTTGTGAATTCTCAATTAGATAGATCTTTGATTTTCATGTCCCCTGTCATAAATTTCTAATATGAATCGCTTTCCACCCTGCAGGATGGGTAGCCAGCCGACTGGTAACAACCCGACAGGAAGCGGAAGTGTTCAGATGAAGGGTCAGCCAATTCAGCAGAACAACAATTGTTGTAGTTGATTGTATCTTATTTGTTTCTGAAGTTTAGGACATAAACTCTTCATTATCTTATAGAATTTCAGTGAACTGGTGAATATTGCCTTAAGTTCTCTTTCGTGAAAATGAATGCCAAAGTTTCGAACCATTCCTTGCAATGCCGCGGATAGTTTTTCATTCAGATTTAGTATTATTGTACAGTTTGACTTTCTTTAGTAGGGTTAGTTACACTTGGCTACACTTAAGTTTACACGTTTTCCCCTTGTATAGCTCTCTTATTAGAAAATGATGATATGTCTTTGAGACTAATCTAAAAGATGCCAGGGTTTCGTCTTTTAAATGGTTTTATCTTTTAATGAGTCATTTTGCATCTACCCAATGATTTTCACATAATAAAAAATTTTTGGATGGTTATTGAGTTTATTCTAAAAATTAGGATCGGAATATTTTCGCTATTTTTGTAAAATGAATGTGAACCTTAGGTGTGGCAAACTGAAAAATGTGTGAACTTAAGTGTAGCCATCGGGTATCAAAATTAATTGAAGAATAGTGAATATGAAATTCGAATAAAACATACGATACTTAAAGGACATATCTCAAGTAAGAGCAACAACAACAAAATCATCAAGAACACATCAAGGGTTTCATATATTAATCAACAACAAAACATAACAAATTAAACCCCCAAAACAATTGACTCACAAAAGGTGAGGGAAGCAAATGAAAGATACATGATTTGAGATATAATCATATAGATAAACAGATCTTCAGCTTGAAGAGCAACAAGCCTTCTTAGTGTTATTAGCCTCTGAAGCTCCAACATCAATAGTCTTCCCCTCCTTAATACTTGCAGCAGCCGGCTCATCCGAAGAAAGCGGCTTCTTACTAATCTTCCTATAAATCTCTCCTAATATCGTCTGAAAAGCCTTCTCCACGTTCACAGCTTCCAAAGCCGATGTCTCAATGAAAGACAGCCCTTCCTTCTCGGCATAGCTCTGAGAGTCTTCAGTAGCGACCGCTCTAAGGTGCTTCAGATCTGTCTTGTTCCCTATGAGCATGATGACTATGTTGGCATCGGCATGGTCTCTCAGCTCCTTCAACCACCGGCTCACATTGTCGAAGGTTGTTGGCTTTGTGACATCATAGACAAGGAGAGCTCCGAGGGCGCCTCTGTAGTAGGCGCTGGTTATGGCTCTGTATCGTTCTTGTCCTGCTGTGTCCCATATCTGGGCCTTCACCGTTCTTCCCTCAACCTGAAGAAGATACAACACATAACCGAAGTGGCTTCATATTTGAGTACTAAATTCAAAAATCCATCATTATGAACCTATGGAACAAATTAGGATGCATTTCATTTCAATAAAATTATTTAATCCATGCCCGTGTGCTAAGCTTTCAAAAAACTACATATAGCTCTTTCTCGTTAAAAAAATGACAAAAATATCCTTGACCTTAATCTCAAAAACGACTTCATAACTACCAACAAACATTTTGATTAGATGTATAAAATGGCCAAGTATATGTAAAAATACTCCTTCAAAGACAAAACTATTAAAAACACTTTTGAAAGTTCAGGTAGCTGTAAATAACTTTTAAAGTTGGGGATAGTTATGTGCAAAAGACTATCGTATGTGATAGTTATATGCAATTAACCCTAGTGACTGAAATTGTACTCCATAAGAGGTTCTGTTTATGAGATCAACTATGAAACCCGACACCAGCAAAAACAAAGCAAACTAAGTCAATTGCAATGCAAGATCTTCACCAATGACTAAGACTACTTAAGATCGGATTCAGAGGCTAACATGTAGATATACCTGAAGTGGCTTCAGAACATAGTAAATGGTGGGTTCATGAACTGATAAGTATGGAGATTTCAAGCTCAGTAGCTAAAATTCTACTCCATAAGATGTCATGTTCATGAGATCAATTATCAAATCCCTAATGTTTAATGTATATTAAGTTAGTTTTTAGACACAACACATCAATGACACCTAAACCTTTTGCTTTCCAACTATGGCATGATTGAACAATTGTGGCGGAAAAAAAACACCAATCAAACACAGAACCAATAAACCATCAATCAACATTGCAGCAATGCACAGAAAACTAGATCCACCCAACAAACCCAGATCCACGACCAATGAAGCAATTCACTCCTAATTCTCAGTTCACACACTTAGGTTCAGACCCAGATCCCAGATCTAAACAAAACTCGAAAAAGCTCACAACTTTCGTCAAAACAACTAAGATCATCCAAAACCCAGAAACATAAACATCATAAATCACTGAAACAACAAGAAAAACTGAAGACCCGTGTAAAGCAAAGTGAAAAACAAAAATGGAGTTAATGAGAGTATACTTGGAGAGTACGGGTGGCGAATTCGACGCCAATGGTGGATTTGGACTCCAAGCAGAACTCGTTGCGAGTAAATCGGGAGAGCAGGTTCGATTTCCCGACACCGGAATCGCCGATCAGGACAACCTTGAACAGGTAATCGTACTCCTCGTCCGGTCTCCTCGCCATTTCTTTCCCTCTTTGTGTGGCAAAACCTGGACTTGGTCGCCGATTAATTTGCTCAGACCACTCTCCGATTTCGTCTCTCTTCTCTGACAGTGAAATTTTCTTGTTTGTGAAATGGTTTGGTCCACAAATGACAGCCAATTTTGTATTTATATGTCCCATAATACCCTTTTAAACTGTTCTGAAATAAAATTAAATTCGAATGAAATTAATAATAAATTCAAATAATTACTCCATGAATCATGCAGCTTCCATTTTAGAACGGCAAGATGTGTGGAAGAGAGGAGGATTTGATGTGTCCTAAATTGGATGGGTCGGAATAAATACATCTGATGGAATTTTGTATTTAGTTCAAATACGTTTGTCTGAATTGAGTTCTAAAGAATAAAAAATTCAATTTGTAGATAAGAGTGATATAAAAACTAGACCGCATACATATTTAGAGTATAAATATGTTCCGAATCTATCTTATTGTCAACTCTGCTTGTTTATTATCCCAAAACAATGGGTTTTTGGATTCAGTGTTGGAAACAATTTTTTCGATTGAAATCACATAATAGAATCAATATCAGCTTAATAAATCAACATTGATAGAAAACGTAAGTTTTTTTTTAATTATATCATTATCTATACAACATTTTCCAATCGATTAAAAAATAAGTTGTATAAATTTTGACATCACAAATGTATATTTTTACTCCAAGAGAAGTCTTCAGTATCCATTCAACAAGATTAACTAACTTATCAATATTAAAACTTTTAAAAAATCATGTAATCAAACTACTAGGTCTATCTTGTTGAATTTAATAACTTAGTATACTAAAAAAGAAAATGATTCACATCAACGAAAACTAAAAACAAGATAACCATGAACAAAGTTTAAATAATTTTATTCATTATCTCACAATAAAAATAATCATTTAATAATATCAATAAACCGCGTCATATTTACTAAAAAACAATTTTTATCGCCTAGTTTTGTAGCTAAATGAATGTGATCATTGATTTTAATCTCGCAAATTTAACATGATAAAAAACGACTAGTATATAATTTATCTTGTATTTTAATATGTCGTAAGTTGTGTTTTTGTGTGACGATCCATATTTTTCGTCCCATAAACATACTCTTTAAACTCTTGCATTGTGAAGATAAAACAATCTTTATAGTATCATGTTAAAATCAGTAAGTCGATGTTTTGAATTCTAAGGTAGTGGTAGATATCGAATACAAAATAATTTATCAAGTATATAATAACGCTTTTTATCTTCATAAGAAATTACACACGTACATATCAATTGATGCTAGTAATGAAACAAAGTAACATTATATAACAAAACAGCGTCACCGGTGGTGAAGTCCAAAGAATAAGAGCTGACCTCAGCAAACCCTCTCGCCATCCTGAACCTCCCCCTCCCGCCGACCACCGCCACCTCCCGTCCGGCCGCCTCCGCCGCCACCGGATTCCTCGAAAACACGCTGAACGAGCTGCCGTTAAACCTCCCGGCGGTGAACCCGAAGTCCACGTACATCACCAGCGTCAGGTCGTCCTGGCTCCCTGACAGGGACATGCCACGCGCGTTCCCTACACGATCCGAGCCCGGCTCCGGCCCAACCGTCATCGGGTCGTCGATCGCGTACACGCGCCCGAACGACAATATTCCCGTGTCGTTCCGGTCCGACCGGGCGACCCTGACTGCGCTCGGGCGCATGCCGCTCAGCGTGTCGTGGAGGTAGAATTTGAGGCGCGTCACCTTCTCCGTCACGGGGTGACGTGGCACGGTGTCGGAGTAGTACTGGCTTCGTACCGGTACGGCCGCGACGCAGAGGATCAGAATGAAACACACGACTTGCTTTTGGCCTTCCATAGCGTATGAGAAAAATGGGTCAAATGTAATAAGTACATTTATAGTGATTTTATGTGATATTTTTATTATAATGATTCAATATTATTCGGTTAATTAATATTTTTGGATCAATTTTGGATGCATAAATAATTGTTTTTGAGGTAATGGGTCATGATCATGTTAGAGTTAACAATTGGATTGGTTACAATTAAGAAGTGCTTAGTCAACTTGACCGATTCTTCATTCTAGTCTACCATTTTATATGAATGGTTGAATTCGGCAATATTTTCCTTTCTTTTCTTTTTTCAAACAAGAATGATTTCATTAGACGGACGATACAGTCCTAACAGAAAAAGATTAGCTTTATTAGAAAATACATCTGACCAAATAGGTCATGCCAGACTATGACTCACAACCGTCGAGGGCTTACACGAAGGAAGCAATGCCAAAAATGATCAATGACTTACGCAGAGGTCCCACTAAATATCAACATAACGATACCAAACCTACTAGACTAAACCGTCATAAATCCACAATAATTATGGAGCCAAATACTACAATAGATGCGTGTCTATTTTGAGGGAACTGACTGTTTATTTTTTTGTTAAAGTAATGTTTGTTAATTACATCGATTATAGATTAAGTATTGTTACTGGTGACATTACATTTTACGTAATAAAGTTGAACCCTTAATTGTATATAAGGTCATAAGTTATTTATAAATCAATTCATTGCTCAAAACAACAAGAAATCAAATTTGAAGTACAAAAATAAATAATTTGAAATGAAAAAAATTGCGATTAAATTGTAATTTTGTCACGAAATTGTTTGTGGCAAATAATATGGTCTCTCTCTAATTAATCACAAAATTCATTAACATGTAAAAGAACAAATGGTATGTTAGACATAAAATTGCGGCTCTCTCTTTTGTTAGGGATTTTGTACCATCAAAGTTTGGGAGAGGGGACGAGTGCTCTTTTAAGCATGCTCTTCCCCTCTGTGGTTCCTTTCCTTCTTGTTACTGTTGAATCTGGTCATTGTTGGGGTTCATTTACCGGATCTACTCGTCGTCCAGCTGAGTGTGAAGATTCGTCACGAGACAGTCCTTCTTCGAGTCATGGTTTAGTTATTTTTTTATATTATATTTTAGTTAATAATTAAGGTGCCAGCATTAGTCTGGTTTTGGTGCCAACTTTAATTTGATTTTTGGTGTCAGACTTAGTCTGGTTTTGGTGTCAGAACTAGTCCAGCTTAGTGTTAGATTTAGTCTGCTTGGATGTGCATATATTGTATTTTAGGTCCTCTCATTTAACTTTAGTCTGTTTGTAAGCGATATGCGAGCTATGCTCAGTGAGTAGTTGACTGTAGGAATTTTATTCCCACCAAGCCCGAGTTTTGTGAGAGCTATTGTCTTGATCGTTTCATCAGTTATTATATATGACATTACGTTGATATATAATATCACGACAATTTCTTCAAAAAAAAAAAGAAGAACAAATGGTTAGAAAGACGGGTGTGACTGTAATGATTGAAATTACGGAGGAACAAAACATAAGGCTAGTATTTCGTACGGTTATGTTCTGGAAATAACACAAACATTTGGGGGCAAAAACATAAATACAAAAATGTTTTTTCCTGAAGTTTAATTATGAAAAATGTTTCGAGGTAGCTCCACACTGATAGTCATAGAGAGAGAAAGGAGAGTCCTAGAGATAGAGAGAGAGAGAGAGAGAGAGATGACCCAAATCTCAAGACGCAGATCGCTGCGTTTGTTACTGTTCTTCTATTCGATCTCCACACAATTTTTTTCAGGTTCGATCTCTGCGCTCACTCTTATGTGTTTCCTTGCAATTTGTTGCTGTTTAAGATCGATTTTGTATGTGATTCTGTTCGGATTTGTGTTCGTGGTGTCTTCAATCTGATCCGTTCGATTCCCTTTTGTTTTCTTTGTTTGGGTGCTGAGAAAATGGGTGAATTGGGTGTATTTTGGTGAAACGATACTGGAAAATTCGAAACCTTGCCTGCTGTTTGGTTGCAGCGAAAACTGGGGATGGGAAAGAAATCGATTAGTGTGATGTTGTTGTGGGAAAATAATACTGTTTTAAATTATTAGTGTTTTGTTTTTCTCAGAAACCAAATAAGTCTTTATTCACATGGCTCTGTTTAGGTAGTGGATGCTAATTATGATTCAAAGCTTTCTATTTGGCATGAATTCAGCTTGTGCATGGATTTAGCTGTTTAGATCTATATAGAACACATGATTTTTTTTTTTTGCTAATATGAAAAAATTGAACTCTTTCGTTGGATCCAGGTTTAGAGTTAATTCGATTCGAGTACGTAACTAGATAGCTCTTGAATCCACTTACTTGCTGTAGGAGTTACACATCCTATCCTCTAGTCTACCAAGTCTAGTGCACGTTTTTGTTGAGTTTACTCCGTTACAAATCAGAGCACAATGTGAAAAATCTTGTCATAAATCGCTACTCGAATGCTGAAAGTGTTTAATGGGTAGTTTTTCTTCTTCTTATTTCTCAGAGTCGACTACTTAACTTGATAGTTCATGAGTCCACTTATCTGCCGGAGGAGTTAGGCATCCTATCCTCAAGTCTACTATGTCTAGTGCATGATATGTTTAGCTTAGTCCGTTAATTGTTAAAGATCAGAGCAAAAATGTGAAAAGTGTCGACTTAAATCGCTATTCAAATGCTAAAAGTATATAGTAGGTAATTTTTCCTTACCTCATTGCAATAAAAACTACCTACTAAGACAATTTTGGTTTTTGGCATTCAAATCATGGTTAAAGCAATCAAAAAATGGTGTTGTTTGTGTTGCAACGATGAAAACCTTGCGAGCTTCCGAGCATATTCCTGCGTGCTTAGGTTGTTGGAGAAAAATAGAGCTACATATACAGGCAAAAAAACCAAACCCTACTATATAGGGTTGACCTTCTTAGTTCTTGAAGCCCGATTCATTATACATAGCCTTGTTGTAATTATTATTTTTTATGGTGATGAACTTTAATCAGATATGAACCTCGGTTTTTCTCTTCTTGTGAATGATTATTTGTTGAAAATTATATTGGTCAAGACTCAAGTCTTTATAATCTCATTAAATCAGATATTGCTCCTCCTTTTGTTGTAGTGTTCTTAGTTTGTTAATCTTTTTTTCTTTTAGGATTGTCCGATGACTCAACAAGTTCCAAAAACAACACCGAGACTCATGCAAACTCTGGTAAGAAGACCGGTACTGGAGTAGCCATCATATTACTCGCGGTCGGGGCTGTTCTGCTATTTGCTCTTTTCCTTTTCAAATTGTGGCAAAAGAAGAAAAGAGACGAACAATACGCCCGGCTATTGAAGTTGTTCGAAGAGGATGATGAGCTGGAAGTCGAGCTTGGCCTTAAAGATTGATCTGAATGTGTATTCTTAAAGACTTTCAGCTCATTCTGTATCTCAATTGTAAGTTCTTTTCTGCAATACACATTATATGTTCTGATTTACAGAAGATAATTTTGTCAGATAGAAGTATCGGATATTGTTCAGAAATCCAATAGCTTTTTGCATCACAAATCTATACGTGTATGCTAAATGTAGGTTACCATTTTGCATCCCAAGTTTATTATTTTTGTATTTGGTTTGTTAAATACTTTTTTTTTGTTGAAGCCCACTAGTTATGGGCTTCGGAATGGGCCCATAACTTGGAGGTTACCTAAACCCGTCCTAAACCAAATAGGTAATTTGTATGGCTATAAAAACATAAGCTAGAACTGTATAAGATCTCTCTCTCACTTTGCTTTTCCCTGTTAATCCTTACTTTGTCTTCGTTAATCCCAACATCGATTCTGAGATTATGGGTTGGAGTGAGCTTCCTTGTGATTTGTTGATGACGATCCATGAAGAAGTCCTTGCCTTGCGCGACAAGATTAGGTTTAGATGCGTTTGTACGCACTGGCAATCCAGCTCGCCCGCCAGCAGTGCTCCCGGATCTCCGGGAGCCTCACCTGCCGTGGTTACAGAGGATAAGCAAGGGGACGGACCCCTTGGGGAGGAGGGGGGGGTCCAACCCC
>JAYMSW010000714.1:0-20070 GCA_036897725.1 Erodium texanum | reverse complement strand
TCTGTTATGTGTGACCACATGTAAAAAGTTGTATCTATAGAGATATGCATTATAGGCCGGCTTAGTTGTATTAAAATAATAATAATAATAATAATGTCGATATGTTATTGATTAATTTTAGGTAGAAATCAGAAAATGTTTTTTTATTTATAATTAATACATTAAAGTGTTGGAATTGACTAAACCCACGTCTCAATTAATTAACCTATTAACGCTTTTTAACACGACCGTCTGCACAAATTCCACGTCATCAATTCCCTCTATCACATCGTATGACTTTTATGCTTGTGGCTCCATACAATTGATTCTCAGTTTTTCATTTTTAACCGTTTCTCCATCTCTCTCGATTTCAATAATCTTCTCTGTCGGATTCTGAGCCAGCCATGCCTTTCTGAAAACAAACCTTTTATTCTTGCTTGGACTCTTCTATCCTCGCCGGTTTCAACTATTCACCACAGTAGCTACCTCTAGTTCATCTCCCCGATTTTTCTTCTGGGTTCTACCGATTTCCCATTTTGCTTGAGATTGTTACTCGAGATCTTCTGTGTGTTTTACCATGATCGTTGCTGCTTCTGAGTACCCACATGGAGTTATCTCCCATAATTTCCTTAGGAATTCTGGGGTGTCCTCTCAATCCCCAAAGGTGGAGTTTTTAGGCTTCAATTTTTGTCCCAGACCCAGATGGGGATTCTCAAGAACTAGCTTGTATCCATGCTCTTTATCCACTTCTACTTCCAAGGTATGCTTGTGTCTCTTCATTTTTTCTCAGTCTCTGTTTGTACATTTATCTATCTTTGAATTAATTGTTGTATTTGATTGGGTTGAGAGAATGTTATCTTGTTTTGCTTCTGATGGAGGTATTAGTGGTCCATTTATCTTCTCAATATACTAGTTTCTAAGCTTCAAAGTTATCCAAAACCACTATTCATGGTGTCATCACTTTTGGAATTCTTGTGAAGATGGGATCAATGTGTCATTACTGATGACTAATTGCTCTAGTACTCTAGTAGGCAGTGCATAGCTTTTATCATTTGTTTCAGTAGCATTGTGTTTGAGGAGATAACAAAATGGTGGCAACAATGTGGCATACCCACCAAGAATCTTAGGTTTCTCTTTTGCATGTCTTTGTGAAAACTCTCCTAAGATAGATCATATAACATGCTTATGTTTACTGTTCTATTGGCCCCAAAGCTACCTGTGCCATTCCTTAAATTTACAAAATTAAAGAACTCATTACATTTCTAACCCAAAATTTAGTTGTCTTTTTGTGGATCCTTTGGATCATTAGAATTTAACACCTCATTATTGCACAGGAATTAGTTGGAAGAATATGTGCTCTACCTGATATTGATGATATTTTCTGGGAAAGAGAACCAACACCACTACTTGATATGGTTGAAAATCCTATCCATCTCAAGAACTTGTCTCTTAAGGTTGGCCTATTAGCTTTCAGAGCATTGTGCTTCATGTGCCATCTTTTAATTTTCTCAACCTTCCTCCTCCTATACTTATTGAAGCATTCTCTGAGCAGGAACTTAAACAATTATCTGATGAAATCCGTTCAGAATTAAGTTCCATATTGTCAAAGAGGCAGAGGTCTTTTAAAGCCAGTTTGGCAGTGGTGGAGCTGACAATTGCAATGCACCATGTGTTCCATGCTCCAGTGGACAAGATACTGTGGGATGTTGGAGAACAAGTAAGGCCACTTATCTCTACCTTTCCTTTATATATTTCCTAGAACAGATCATATCTTGCTTATCAAGACAAACAAAGGAAAAATGAAAGTAAAAAAGTATAATTAGATAAGTTCCTTTTCTATTCTTTCCAGACATATGCACATAAAATCCTCACTGGTAGACGGCAATTAATGCATACACTCAGACGAAAGAACGGTCTTTCTGGGTTTACATCTCGATCTGAGAGCAAATATGATCCATTTGGTGGAGGGCATGGATGCAACAGTGTATCTGCTGGTCTTGGTATTATTTTTCCTCTGGCTCACTCCTTATCGAGAGAGGGTCATGTTTCCAAAAACATTAATGTTTATCATGAGCTTTTTTAAGGGTAAATTGCACAATACTACCTTTATGAATTGCTCACAAACACAACCCCATAGCAAATTTCCACAAACACATAACCCCATAATAAATTTTCCACAGACAAGTTACTACCCTTATGAATTTTCATGTGTCACCATCGTACAAAATAAAGGAAACCATCAAAATTTTCTATTTTTTTTCGTCACACGATCTTCACGAGTTTAAAATTGTATAATATTCCAAAGCTACTCATTCTCATCCTTTAATCTTTCGATTTCAATATGATTATGTGGAAGATTTCGAGAACGGAATCAAATTGAAGTCAGAATAGTAAATCATGACAATGAGTAGTTTTGAGATATTTTATATTTACACTCGCATGAAGAAAAAACAAAAAAAATTGATGGTTTCTGCCTATTTTGTATGACGGTGACACGTGAAAATTCGTAAGGGTAGTTACATGTCTGTGGAAGTTTTACTATGAAGTTGTGTGTTTGTGGGCAATTCATAAAAGTTGTTGTGAGGAATTTACCCCCTTTTTTTTATGTCCTTCCTCTCTCTTTACATGCTAAGAAGACCTTATTTACTTATATAATTTTGGGATATCTATTAATTTTCTCCTTTTTTTCTATTGACTGACTTCATTAGCTCCAAGTCAGATGAAGGATTATCCGCTGACTGTGTCCTGCTACAACTACAAGCTTGGATATTACAAGATCATGTTTCAATAAAATAGAATTATTTTAATTTCAGGCATGGCAGTTGCACGGGATATTAAAGGGAAGCGTGAACGTGTAGTTACTGTCATCAGCAATGTAACGACAATGGCCGGTCAGGTCTATGAGGCAATGAGCAATGCAGGTTATCTTGATTCAAATATGATAGTGATTTTGAATGACAGTCGTCACTCTTTACACCCACAGATGGAAGAGGGTCCCAAGACATCTATTAGTGCTCTAACAAGTACTCTAAGCAGGCTTCAGTCAAGTCAATCTTTCAGAAAGTTTAGAGAAGCAGCTAAAGTACGTTCTCCTTGTTTCACTTTTAATGCAAGAATATAACTAGATTTGTTTACTGAATGATATTGTGAGGGATAATCTCACTCAGCTATCCTTGAGTGTACACCTTTCTCAACCAACTACCCCAAAATTTCAAACATTTTTTACAAGCCCCTAAGTTTTGTTAGTCTCATTGTACCCCAATTCAGCCAAATTGTGGGTGTGGAATGATGAAAATGCCCTCATGAAAATAGAAATTAAGGGTATTTTTGTCATTGCACACCCAAAATTTGACGGAATTGGGTAAATTGAGACTCAAACTTACGGGTATGGGAAAAAAACGTTTTAAACTTGGGGATAGTTAATTGATAATGATGCGTAGTTAAGTGAGATTATTCTTAATTACAATCCCTTAAAATAGCTTCTGTTAAAGTAGACCACCATATCAAATTTAGTCTCTTTTGCTTACATTAACTTTGATTGTGTGCAAATCTGTTTACACTTATCAAAATGATTGATGGGTCTTTCCTTGTCAGGGTGTTACAAAGAGAATAGGCAAGGGTATGTATGAATTGGCGGCAAAAGTAGATGAGTATGCACGTGGTTTGGTGGGTCCACCAGGATCAACTCTATTCGAAGAGCTTGGGTTATATTACATTGGTCCGGTTGATGGGCACAACATTGAAGACCTTGTCTGTGTTCTTCAACAAGTGGCATCTCTGGATTCAATGGGTCCTGTATTGGTTCATGTTATAACAGAGGAAAATCAAGGGGCAAAAGATAACGAGAAGAATGAAATAGTGGAAGCGCAAGAAGAAGGTTGGTTATCTTTCTCCCATTTTTTCCAATAATGTCATGCAAAAACTCTATTGAAGTGTAAGAGCCCAAAGCTATGTTCTGTGATTTGCAGGTGCAAGTCAATCTAGTTCATTTAGTATCCGACCAAGAACATATAGTGATTGCTTTGTGGAGGCTCTGTGTGGGGAAGCAGAGAAGGACAAAGATATTGTGATTGTTCATGCTGGAATGGAAATGGAACCGTCATTTCAGCTATTTCAGGAAAGGTTTCCTGACAAGTTCTTCGATGTGGGGATGGCTGAGCAACACGCAGTTACTTTTTCTGCTGGATTGGCATGCGGTGGATTGAAGCCCTTCTGCATCATCCCTTCTGCCTTTCTGCAGAGAGCTTATGACCAGGTTCTCTTCTATTCTAAAAACATGAACTATTTGTTTCTTTGTATTTCGAAGGATAGTGGCAAAAAGTACCATGTGCTGTAGTTTTTTTGAAGGTTGGTAACCTTATCTTTAAATTGTCGCGGGTTGTGGCAATTTATTCCAAAATGACGATTTTGCCCTTGAAATTTAAAATAAAATGTAAAAAATTCGCAAAATCATTTTTTTGGTTTTTAAATTCTACTATCATAATTGAAATTGTCATTCTACTAACATAATCTAGTTAATCAAATCCTGGACCTTTTTTTTTTTACTTATTAAAATTTAAATTCTCAAGGGTAAAATTGTCATTTTAGAACAATTTGATACAAAATAAAAAATCTGGGCCACACCCTTCAACGATTTAAAGATAAGGGTACCAACCAACAAAAATTCAATAATACATGGTACTTTTTTTGCCATTATCCCTATTTCTGAAGTCAAATTTATTTGTGATCTCAAGATTTTACTTATCTAAATTTGCTTTTTTGGTGTAAAACCATGGTTTAAGATATGCATACATAATTTATGGCTAGGAATTAGGGAAGGCATATTTTTCTTATTTTTGAAAGTGTATTGCTTTGTAGATCGTCCATGATGTGGACCGTCAAAGAATTCCCGTTCGTTTTGCAATTACAAGTGCTGGACTAGTGGGGTCTGATGGTCCGGTTCAGTGTGGTGCATTTGATGTAACATTCATGTCATGCTTGCCTAACATGGTCGTCATGGCGCCATCTAATGAGGACGAGCTCGTCCACATGGTCACTACCGCGGCCCACATAGATGATCGGCCTGTTTGCTTCCGGTACCCAAGAGGTGCCATTGTCGGGAACGATCTCTCTATTTGCCGTGGGGTCCCACTCGAGGTACCTCAGCTCATATATTTATTTATGTATTTGTGTACTTGATTTTGACTATATTCTATGTTGGGACAGATTGGTAAAGGGAAAATTCTTGTGGAAGGCAAAGACGTTGCTCTGCTTGGATACGGAGCAATGGTTCAGAATTGCCTTAAAGCGCGATCGCTTCTTTCAAATCTTGGGATTGAAGTAACTGTTGCCAATGCTAGATTCTGCAAGCCCTTGGACATTGGGCTCCTTAGAGAGCTCTGTGAGAACCATTCGTTCTTGATAACTGTTGAGGAAGGTTCTGTAGGAGGGTTTGGATCCCATGTTGCTCAGTTCCTCACACTCGATGGACTGCTTGATGGAAGAATTAAGGTAAACAAGTGTCCTATTCCATTTTAGCAAAAGATAAGGATTGGTGTTGACATTGTTAACATTTGTTGCAGTGGAGACCGATAGTTTTGCCGGACATCTATGTAGAGCATGCATCGCCGAACGAGCAGCTAACTCTTGCGGGGCTGACTGGACATAACATTGCTGCAACAGCATGGAGTCTGCTCGGTCGAACCAGAGAAGCTCTACTCCTTATGTGCTAGAAGTCTCTGCCTTCTTCCTGTGTTACTGTTCATAGAGACATCCTGGTTTAGACATTCTTGTAATCTTTCTATTGTCTGTGACCTGAGAAGAACAATACCTACATTTCCTTGTTTCGTGGTATATATGCAATGTGTACCTTGTTTAGCTTAAATTACACCCATGATAACGGGTCGGGTTTTCTGTAAAAAAAGAATAGTCTTTCATGATTCCGATCAGGTACAGAGATTATTTGAACTGATTAGACCGGGGGAGGGTATTAGCGTAAATTTAAGTTGTAATTTACCACGTTATTGAGAATTGAGAAAAATAAAAACATGCATTTTTTCAAATGTTTGGGCCATACTGAGAGCGCTCCACGGCCATTCCGTCAACCGGAAAGGCCCATGAATGATCCACAACGGCTATATTTTTCCCAGACCTCTTAGGGAGCAAACGCAATTAGAACCGTTAATCTGATTTAATCTCGAGAGATCCAACGGTACACATTTACGAAAAAATGGACCGTTAGGGCCGCGTCGGTTTCTCTTCTTCAAAAACAATCGCCCTTCCTTTCTCATATAAACCACGGTCCCAAGTTTGTCACCTTCAGAGAGTTCTTTTCACCAGAGAATCAAGCAAGAATTTGCAGAGAGGAGAGACACACAGAGAGCGATTTGTTAGAGAAAAGGAGGCATTTTGGCTGGAGCTTGTTATCGGCGATAGACACAGCCGGAGATGGGATCGAGAATTGTAGTTTCGCAGGAACAACCCAGAGGAGGTATGGCTGATTCTGTCAATTAACCCCTCGATTTCGATTTTGTCTGGTTCTCCGATTTCCATTGTTTGTTCATTTTATGTCAATTTGTGTTTCTCTTACGCACATATTTTGTTTATCTGCAACTGGTTTGCTTTTAATCGTTTCTTTCATCAGAAAATTTTCTGGGTTTGGTTGATTCATTTGCTTGCGATCATAAAGTTTAAATCTTTGATTTCTTTCTGGGGAATATGGGAAAGTTGGTTCCTTTTCTGTTCTCTCATTTTTTATGCCCCAAACTTATTCCTTTTCCTTCTTACAACTTTTGATCTTCTGGATTTTATTCCCTGATGTTTCTTGGTTTTCTATCTGGGTTTTGGCCATCTTCTCATAATTTCTGTAATATTTGCAGTGGAGGAAAAGCAGAAAAAATCACAAGCAGATGGAAGGAACAGGAGGGTTCTTCAAGATATCGGTAACCTGGTGACCCGCAGAGCTGCGGAAGGGAAGCCTCGGGCTCAGGTTGCGCTAACACTTGCTGAGAAGAACAAGCAAAGGGCTGCAGCTCAGAAGAAGGCCAAACCTGACACTGCAGTGATTGTGATCAGCTCTGATGAAGAAGACAATGCTAAGCCTGCTGCCGGAAGAGCACCAAGGAGACTAAGGTCTTCCAAGACTAAAACCAACACCTTCTCCTCTGCCCTCAGTGCTCGAAGCAAGGTTAGAGATTATCTGTAAATAACCCTTTTGGCTTTTAAACTTGTTCTTGTGTTGTGTACTAATTTTGATCATATTCATGATGAAGGCTGCTTGTTGTGGGCTCACCAGTAAGCCAAAGGATCCAATTGTGGACATTGATGCAGCAGATGTTCATAACGAACTGGCTGCAGTTGAATACATTGATGACATGTACAAGTTTTACAAGCTCTCTGAGGTACTACTACTACTAATCTTTATACCCTATTGTGCCATTTCTACATGTGTGTTAGTGTGTCTTTGGTATTGAGGTTTTAACTGATGATGCAGCACGAGTGTCGAGTACACGACTACATGGATTCACAGCCAGAGATCAATACAAAGATGAGATCAATTCTGGTAGACTGGTTGATGGAAGTCCACAAGAAGTTTGAGCTGATGCCTGAGACCCTCTATCTCACCATCAACATAGTGGACAGATATCTTTCACTGAAGGTTGTTCCAAGGAAGGATCTTCAGCTGGTTGGTGTAAGCTCCATGCTCATTGCTTGCAAGTATGAAGAGATCTGGGCACCAGAGGTACTACTACTTACTATTTGATTCCCAAGTGAAGTGATTTGAGTCTCAATTTTTCCCTAATCAGTTGAGGTTTATGAAACATTCAGGTTAATGACTTTGTGTGCATATCAGACAAGGCTTATGTCAGAGAACAGGTGCTGGTGATGGAGAAAGCAATCTTGGGGAAGCTGGACTGGTACTTGACTGTTCCAACACCATATGTCTTCCTTGTTCGATACATCAAGGCCTCTCTTCCATCTGATAAGGAGGTACTATTGTCTTAAGCTAATGTTGTGGGTTCTTGAATTAGCATAAGAATTCAAATTGTAACAGGTTATAAATTTATGTGTGTAATGTAGATGGAGAACATGGTGTTTTTCCTGGCTGAGCTTGGTATCTTGCACTACCCTACATCGATCATGTACTGTCCCTCCATGATCGCTGCTTCGGCTGTGTATGCTGCAAGATGTACACTTGAGAAGATCCCTTCTTGGGACACGACTTTGAAGCACCACACAGGCTACTCTGAAGATCAACTAAGGTATAAACCCCAACCAATCCTCTTTAATATTTTATATTGTTATGAAATTGGTTCTATGTGTAGAATATATAATCATATTCTTGTTGTGTATGTGCAGGGATTGTGCAAAACTGATGGTTAAGTTTCATGCAGCAGCAGCAGGAAGTAAGCTGAAAGGGGTGTATGGTAAATTCTCTGGCAAGGATCATGGAGCTGTGGCTCTTTTGGCCCCAGCCAAAAGCCTCATGGCTGCTGGATCGTCATGAAGATTTTAGAGTAGTTTTTGGTACCAGACGACGATCATGTTGCTGTTATGATCGGTCTTGGAAACTGATAGATAATAATAGGTCTTTTCATCAAAGGGGGTTTTACTAGATGATCTTGATGTTTATGATATCTTTTGTATCAAATGAAACTTTGAAACTCATTCTTGGATTATTTTTTTTTTTTCTTATGGGAATACTTGGACTTGTTTTTGTCTACACCAAGAAGACAATCCAAGAGTAACAAAGACAAGGCAGAAAAGCAAGTCAATGCAAATCAGAACATAAAAGCTCTTTACTGGAAAAAAAAAAAAAAAAGAACTTGCCAGACTTTAAGGAAATGGCACATTGGTCATCAAAATTAATTTTATGTTTTTGTTACCAAATCTTGAAAACATGCCGTTATATTTACAAAATATTAATTGTAACACAAATTTCTAATTCGTATTATTAGTGGAGGCAAACAAAGTAGAAAATGTTTGTATTATCTGAGGAAGAAGATGAAAATGGTACAAAAGGAAGAGAGAGAAATAAACAAATAATTATTGAAAAGGGAAGGGACCCATATCGTTCCTCATCTGAAGGTTGGTTCTTTTCTTTTGCCAATGGGAATATAGAACGGGATGAAATTAAATTAATTTTTTTTTTTATATAAACTTGTAGGAGGAACATCTTGTAGTATAAAGATTGAATTCATAATTTTTTCAAAAAAAAATTCAAGACTAGATTAAACCAGTAAATAACATATGAATATTGTGGATAGAAAATTTATTATTATTTCACCATTTGGATACTTGGGTATCCAAATAGACTTTTTTGTATTTGGGTACTTGGAAAAGGGACGTGGATAATTTAAAAGGACGATCTGATTTCAAATTAGACTTTTTTGCATTTGGATACTTGGAAAAGGGACGTGGATACTTTAAAAGGACTATCTGATTTCATATCATCAAATCAAATGGACCTGCCCAAAACGGTGGAGCCTGAGGCAGCCAAACCCAGATCTCTTCCTCCGGTGACGATGCAGGAGCATCAATTGTCATCTGATTTCATATCATCAAATCAAATAGACCTGGAAATGCAACAGCCCGAAACAGCGGAGCCTGAGGTGGCAGTTGCAGCCAAGCCCCGATCTCTTCCGGAGCATCAACTGCCGGAGAACATCATAGAAAGTCTGTGCTGCGCATTACTACTGCAAATAACAATGCTATCACACGCACAACGCCCCAGTGCACTACTCAACTGCCTCTCCCTCGTATGCTTCTCTAGCGTTTGGATTCTCTGCGCCTCCTCCTACTTGAACCACGCCTTGCCCAACCTCTGCCGCTTCCTCAGGAACCAGGTCTCCCACACACTCGGAGCCATGGCTCTCCCTTTGCTTGTGTTCAACAGCCCTTTACCATTGCCCTTCAAGCTGGCTGTCTTGGCCTTGTCTGCGCTTCCCTTCATCCTCATCTTCCTCTTCAACTACTTCTCGTCTTTAAATCGCTTACTGTTTCAGCTCGAACAGTTCCTAAGCACCTAGACAATAATAGCAGGGTTTCCGTTTTTGTTCATATAAAGCACCAAAATGTGTTTTTCAAATCGGATTTAGAAACTATTGAGTAACATTACATATGAAAATGAATGTATATTCTCCTTACATAGTTCATTTCATAACCGCGCTCGCAGAAACAAATTTTGGACACTCCTTACCTTAGCCATCCACCTTAACCTTGTTTCCACAGCAACCCTTCCTGTGATGTCCCTTGACACCATCATCGTCCTTCCCGACCTCTGACTGTCTCTCCAGAAACTCCGAGTTCTCCTTCCAAACCTCACCATTAGTATAAACCTCCTTCTTCCATATTGGAACCGATGCCTTGAGCTCATCAATCACAAACTTACAAGCATCCAGTGAATCAGCCCTGTGAACTGAAGAAACAGCAACGAAGACACTCGTTTCTCCTACTGGAACTGGGCCCAGACGGTGGGCCACTGCAATGGAGTTGAGACTCCAGGTGGACCGGGCAGACGAACAGATGGACTTGAGGCAGCGTATTGCCATTGGCACGTACGCTTCGTATCTCAACTCTAACACGGTTTTACCTTCAAAGGTATCTCGGGTCGTGCCAGAGAATGTTGCTATTGCACCGGCTTGTGGAGCGCTGACGTAGTTGATGTATTTGGAGATGTCAATCGGGTTGTGCTCTTCCAAGATCTCCACTAGGGTTTTCTCCTCTTCTGCCATTTTTGCTTACAGTCTCTGGGCAAAGCTTGGTATGAGTTGACTTGCTCCTGTCATTGTAAAGATAAGAATGTCAGTATTATATCAAACACGTGACATAAGATCCTAGGTTCGTAATTCCAGCCTCTTACTATGTACTTAAGAAAGACGAATATCACTCATAAATGCAATGTATCACTAGAGAGCAAACTTCCATATCATTCATGAAACATGATCTGCAAATGCATCCCAAGCAGCTGAAAACTTAGCAAACTCAGCATTAACCTCTCTATGTTCCTCAGGATTTTCAAACTACTTTTTCATACATTTTTTTTCTTTCAACTGCAATTTCCTTATTCAGTGAGGTGCAACACGATCGGGAGCCTGGTTAAGCCACACTGCTATAATGCCTAGGGAAAAGGAGATAATAAAACCCTATAAGAAAATCTTATGTAAAATGCTATTCCCTTAAGAGATTGTTGCGGTAAATATATTAATCTAAAACTCAGCAAATGAAGCAAAGTGTGTTTCTGCCATTGCAAGAGCTTCATATCCACAAACTTATTAAAGATAGCCCATCTCACTGGAAGACTCAGTATGACATTAAGATTAGCAACCATAGCATCCTCAATAGCAATTGGAATCCAACTACATCCCATCTATGAAGTAATGTATATCTCAACTTGTTTTCAGCAGGGGGTTTAGGAGCAAGATCAAATGAAGTTATGAAGTGTGGATTTTGTGCAAGTTGAAATGGCAAACCAGACAAATAGAACATCCTAGAAATCTGACAATCTAAATGCTTTGTAGCCTAAAGGTAAGGATCGCCAACTACTTTATTAGCAGCAAAATAATATGAACTTTTATGGACTGATTTCGGCAAGCTAAAATGGAAACCGGCTGAATAGAACATTTTAGCAACCTCACTATCCAAATGCTCCTTAATCACAAGGTTTGAATCCTTCTCCATATGTGGATGTTCCACATCTTTTTTTTAGGTCATCACCAAAAAGGTGTTTCATTCCTACACACCAAAACTTTATTTCAATTTTTTTAATAGTAAAAAATTAAAAATAAATTTTCAACCAATCACAGCTCTCACATCACTAAAATGTCATCATGACCTTTTGGTGTGTTTGGAGGTAGTAGCCGTTCAAATTTGGAGGGGCACTACAGCAATACACCAAATATGGAGTTGGAGATGGAGCTGAAATTGCCACATACACCCAATATTATAATTTGGAATGGGTTGGAGTTGCCCTTAGTTTGAAACGGGCATGCATAAATTACCCAATGACTGGAGCTCCATCTTGGAAGCTGCAGCCGAAGATGAGGATGATTTAGATCGATTAATAGCAGAGGATGGCAGTGGAGGGGGTAAAGAAACTAAAGCAATATCACTTCTTTTAATCTTGGACTCGACTGGCTTTGTCTTTTCTTTAACATCTTGAGGTATCGATCTGAAACATCACCTAATCCCATGACCCTTAAGTTTTAACAAATGCGCTCTCAATCTAGTATACTAACCCATAAAACTAAATTGACATAGACTGGACAGGAACTTACAGTCCTCCCCAAACCAGTCTTGTCTTGTAAACGGATCATCATCCAGACCAGACCAGTAGAGGCCAGATTGCTAATACCAGCAGCATAATTCATGTTTTCCTATGACATACAAGTACAAATTACTAACACCGTTGCATAATCATACAAGAATCATCCCCAATTAGCTATTAAACTTACGATGGTTTATTCAAAAAACCTGATATTCATCCCAAAACCAGAGACAAAAAGAAAATGAAAATCACAAAAACTCAAACGAAAACCAAAAATCAGATAGCTTAAACGCAATCTGCATCGAGCAAACAAATCAGCATGAGATGAGAGAGAGGATGTGAAATACCTGATTATGCCCCCTTGCTTGGTCACTTTTCCTTCAACGTTTCGCTCAATCACTCACCCCTCACCATAGTCCACTTGAGTATTGAGATTCGTTCAATATGTGAAGACAAAAAGGACCCAAATCTGAATCAAAAAATAATAATTCAGCCTCATCTTCCTCACATATTTACAATATTAACCCCCGAATGGTTTCTGATGTAAAATAAATAAATTCGAAAAATCATTTCAGAGTTCATTTTACAAAAATATTTTTTTATTTATTATTTTATTATATCTCGTAGCGACTTGAACATTTGTGGTGATAAATGAAATACATATAAAAATGGTAAATGACAATGAAGAGTTTGGTAGGATTGAGCTCAATAGAAATTTTTGAATGCAAAAAAAAAAAAAAATCAGCAATCACGCATCAATTATGTCATACTCAACCAATCCAAACCTGACTTATCAATAACATACAGCTAATTCTCCAGGCAATGAAACTCACTACTTGTTACACTCTGACAAAAAAAAGAGGCAATTAAAATGATGCCTTGTCTGGAAACAAACAAAAATTCAAGTCTTAAATTCACAATCAAACAATGCCATAATCTACTTCTACAAATATATTACAAACTGCATAATTACATTTGTCAACTAATCCCTGTCAGGCTCCCTCGCAAGATCGGTCTTCTGGCCCGCCAAGTATGATCTGCAAAATTAATAAATAATTTTGCAATTAATAAATTTGTAAGAAACAGAATCGTTCCTATCATATGAAAGCTACTCACATTACAATCAAAGGCAAATCTCCTGGCAAGCATAATAACGGCGTTCCTTTCTCTCTCTGACTCCAATGCTACTACAAACGAAACCCCTTTCTTTGCCTGCCAATACAATGCCTGAGCTGCAGCATTACCGCCTCCTCTAACTCCACATAGCTGATAATGACAAAACACCGTTAGATTATATTGCATAATTAATGCTAATTTTTATGGTTTAATAAAAAAGTGAAGATCTGCAGTACCTGCATTGATGAGGAATAGTATTCTTTGGCAATAGTCTTCTTCCCCTTACGGAGCTTCATCCTCATCTTTCCTACATGAAGTGTATGTATAGCTTCTGATGAATAGTCTAAACCGTTCATCTGGCTGATAACTACCTGTGATTCAAGAAACAAACAGCAGAATAAATCGAAAAGATACGGTTCTTGATTCTTCTTGTGCTGCAACAACTATATATTTAGCATAGCAAGAACTGTGTGGATGAGGTCAGGATCACATACATTAAATTCAACATCATGTTTGTGCACCAGCGCCTCCACATAGCTTCCCAACCCAGCAGCTATTCCAGAAGAAAAAAAAACACATTAGCTCCTGAAATAATCAAATTCAGATTACTAGCCACTAGGTAGTGAACCAACCAAGGAAATAATCAATTTCAGATTTGTATAGGAAAATTAATGAAATTTTTATTAATTTGGAGTGGGGACAACTAGTTTGGTTCTTATTTTTTTGATCGGTTCAACTAGTTTTGTTTAAGAAGCATAAAACCAGACCTGGTTCGATGGGACCAGTTGTTGTCAGTGTGATGTGCTCTCCACCTGAAATAATTTCAACTTGCAGAACCCGTCCAACATCATAAGGCTCTGGAGCATAAATTGATTTTGTAGCTCCTGAAATAAAGGAATAAAGCAATAAACCATTGAAGATAGTCAAATATGCCATTAAAATGATGATGTGAATTCAGAATAACTCAAAAACATTGATTTTACATCAAGAGAACATATATATTATGAATTTATGAATCCTCAAGTTCTGCAATAATTATCAACTTCACCTTTTTGCAGACATTAAAGATAATTTTGTTAATGATTGAGTTTTCACTATAAACACCTACAGTTGATTACCCAACAAGGAAAATTGACTACTCCAACATTAATTTTAGTTTGTAACTATAAACAGGACAGAGCACACAAAAACTAATTGTACTTCTATAATCACACAATAAGCTGTACTTCATCTAGCTATGTACTAATAATCAGGATATGAACTTTGGAACATGTGCTTTTAACATTAGAATTCTACTCCTCGTGAGGATAGCAGCCAAACCGACATCTTAACAGTTGACTAAATATAAATGACAGAACTTTTCAACATTTAAACAGATAATGAAACAGATCAGGTCTTTGTTTTAGTCGTTTTAGAAGAATGCAACAAGTCGGTAAAAATTATTGCATATGCATACCTGAAATAAGTTCCTTCTTGGCACCTTCAGATGATACACGGTACCATTGAATTGAACATTTTGACAAGTCAAGTGCGTTAACAGAGCAAGGCTGAATCCGCAAGTAAGAACCCAGAGTTTCGGTGCCATCTAGTTCATATATATTGGATATATTTTCTTTGCCCCTCTTGCATGTTGCTAACTACAAAAGGTAATAAGAATAAAAATATCAAATTTTGATGACAAACAAATGCTGCAAGATAAGAAGTATCTGAAAGTACACGTTATTCAATTGGCCAAGTACTAACATCACCATTGAGACTAGGATAAAGGCAGAAAAATATGAAATACCAGCTATATAAACACAAATAAACTTGCAAAGAGCCAATTGGTACAGCAAACCTCTTTTTGAAGTTGAAGAGAACGCCTAGTCTTCTCTGCAAGTTGAGCCCTCAAGGCTCGAAGCTCATGTTCCATGTCCATCACCTACAAATTTCAATTCTTCCTACTTATTATCAACAAATAACTATGTGACAAAGCATAAATAATGCAGGACAAGCATGATATACAAAAGCACAGGACATCAAATCCAACTATAGCTTTAAGGATAGGTCACCACTGCAAAAGAACTTAAGGAAATGGTAACAGCATATATAAGTTATAACCATTCAGATCTAACATTCACCAGGACATGACTGCACAAGTCCGTGTAGGCCACATGACCACATTGTACATTTTAGCAAATTTTAACTAGATGGGAATTAAAACGCCAAGTAAAATAAAGGGAAAACTCCAAAAACGCACTGTGTATTATCACTTTTTCGCTGTGGTTTCATTTAGCATCAAAAATGCACCCCCAGCGATTTTTTATTTATCAAAACCTGTTATTTTTGTTAAAATACCAGAAATGCCCCTTGAAACCACAGCAAAAAAGTGATAACCTGTGACAATACACAGTGCGTTTTTGGAGTTTTCCCTAAAATAAAATAAAAATCCAGACTCACCATATCCATTACCAGTCAGAAATGAAGTCAACACATAAATACATACACCAAGTTAAGGGCAGAGATCTATACACACCCTGCTAGGCTGATGCAGCATTTTGATCCGTCTAGCCTCCTGAACCTCCTTCATTAGTTCTTCCAAGTCCTATAAGTCCAAGAAACCATGTTCTTAAATAAATAAGAATAAAAATAAAGGCAGACACAATTACAAATCATGCCCTGCTAGTCTAGTCTAAACATTAGAATACCATACAGAACGAGAAACAAATATATTACTCAATTGTCTACTCATACATCTATGCTCAACCCTGGTTCAAAAATAAAATGTGTTTTAACAGATCATGCCAGAAGAACCATCTATGCAAATATAATTTATTTTACAGGTCAAAAAGCTCAGCTCTTAAAGTAACTTTGTGAGATCAACAACCATTACCAGTAAACAGAGTTAAAAAAATTCATAAATAACACGAACCTCTGGTCCTGAAGCCCGAGACATTCTTTCTTGTTCCTGAAGGGTCTGTTCCACTCTCTCAACTGCTGCTCTAGCATTGTCAATTTCAGAACGAGCAAAAGCTCGCTCCTCATCAACAAGCCTTTTTGCTTCTTCTGAAGCCTGAATATATGTTTAGGTGCTCAGAACTAATACAGACAGGAAAAAGGAAAGAAAATTTGCATGCTTATATAGGTACAAATGTCAAAAGTGGAATTGATCAGTGCAAGTTATAACATCTAATCCTGAACTTGGTATTATAGCTCTCTGATCATAAGGAACTAGAATCTGAAACTGAAAATATTATTAACTTGTCTTATAATTATAACATGAATAGCGGCATTGCTTCATGCAATCAATATACTGTTACAATATTCATAAAGTTTTCTACCATAAGAAGAAACCAAGGTGGATCACGGAAGTGTACACGCCTACTCTATCAGGACCCTTCTAATTGGTTATGAATTAGATAATCATATTTGAGTGATGAAGAAAAGCATTTCAAATATTCAAGTATAGATATGGATGAAGAGTTTCAGTATAGTTGGATATTTTCATAATTTCATTTTTTTACCAGCAATGACCAGAAGTGTGGGATTGGAACCAGCGACCTCATACTTACCATATGAGGTCTCTGCCAGATCACCCACAACCCTTGGTTTTTCATAATTTCGTTCTCTTTATTTCTTCAGCCACAACTACCAGTCAACATTAGGAAAATAAATTATTAATAATAACATAAGGGCCAGCAAAGAACTCCAAAGTAAACGGTAATTTTGTTTGCACCCTCTTTTCAAGATCTTGTAGACAATCATTCCCCAATAACTGAAAATGACTTTTTGCGGTATATTGAATGCCTATTTCAATCAACATACATAGAATAACCAAAACGATACATTACCTGCTGAAGGAAACTTGCCAGCTTCTTTACTTCAGCCTTCTCTTGTATTAGCTCTCCTTCCCTTAGAGTAAGTTGTACTGCTAAGCCTTCCACCTGGAAGATGGGACCAGAAGCAACGATTTTAATTGTATGTGGACTGTAAAAGTAATAATGGTACTGGAGTCACCATACCAAATAAGATATCAAATTATAAAGGGGAACAATACAAGTCAGTTATGTTCTAATAGTTCTACATCACAGTATATTGATACACGCTTTCAGTGTCCAGTATGGTGGTAACCAGCTTATTGTGTAATGTGCCATATAAGATCATTGAAATGAGCATAGCATATAGAATGAAAGACAGACTGACCATGGCAATAGCTTCCTCTACATCGTCCTTGTTCCTACCCGCTACACGGCCTTTCAAGGACTCCAATGCATCTCTAAGTTTCTTCAAAAGAACATGTTTTTCCAATGAAGCTGCTTCTCTGAGTCTAGCCTGCATTCAACAAATGGCTAGCTAATGTATTGGTTGCAGACATCATTCAATAGTTACAGAAACGAAAATTTAGATCAGGTAGAATTTCTAAAAAAAACAACAGAAAATGAAAGAGCAGGCCACTCTAATATGAAACACAGCACACATAGAGTTCTAAGCCATGTGAATAAATTATTATATTGTTCACTATTCTAAACCTGAAACAAATCCTTCATCTAACTGAGCTCAAAAACTTTATGGATATATAAATAAGCTTTCCTATCTGAACGATAAGCATCAATACGAAAAAAGTATGCATTAAGGAAATACAAACCTCATCAGATAACTTGGCGGCAGCAGCCAGTCCCTTCTCAAATTTACTGGCAAGGTCACGAACTGAAAGGCGTTTTTGCTGTTCCAGCAAGAGAGCAGTCTCCCTTGCCACAACCTCTTTCATGGACAGTACTTTTGGGTCATCCTTCCCATCCAAAATCTGATTATTAGCTCCTAACTTATAATTAGGAAACCGACTAGTGGCAAACATTACATCTGCTGACACGGCTGGAACAGCTTCCTTATGCATTGTATCCCCGAAATCACGGCCTACCCTCGTCATTACTCGAAATAACTGATATGTTCATCACCAAAAGCACAAGGTTAGTACGCAATAGTTAATATCAAAGAACCAACCAAATTACAATCATTGTAAAAAGAGAAATCCATCTGCCTTAAACCAGAAAGTGGGCCACTGCATACCAAACCAAAAATTGAAAATTAAGTTACGAATATGGGTTAAATATATATATATACATTTCATGGGTTTGGTTGCTAAGAAAATACGGGAAAATGAAAAGATCATCACTTTCCAATTAAAATTTAATGAACTGAAGAATACAAGAAAATCACCACTCAAGCTCTGCTAAGCCCACATATCCAAATGGTCAATTATAAGCTGAATTCCGAATTTACGAATCATTACCAGGATTTCATTTTCCCAGAAACCAAACAGCCTCTTACAACAAAAAGCACCCACAAATCACAAAACCCAATTTATGAAATAAATAAACAATCGATCAACCAAAGAAATCACATCCCGGCACAAATCAGGGCACATAAACAAAAAGAAGAACCCGAACAGGAGTAAATGAGATGGGCTTCAAACCCTAATTGATGGATTGTACAAGACAAAAGGGAGTTTAACAGTGGAGATAACTGAAAGGAGAAGCTTGGAGTGACTCACCTGACCGTAAGATCACGAAAATTATATCGGAGAAAATGCAATTTGAAACTTGGAGGAATCGGGAATCGTTGTATCAGAGAGCCAAAATAGCTAGGATTTGACAGAATCCGAACAGAATGTTTGTTTCCGGACAAGAACGAAAGAGAGAGAATGGTCACGAGCTGAAAAGATGTTGCTTTGGTTTCGCTTTTTAAAAAGCTTTCCTTCCCCAACGAAATTATAAATAAATGAACACAAACCATACGAGACTAAAAATTAAATAATTAATTAAAAAACAAAAGCCATCCTCGGCTGGCTGGACAATGTAGAAGTAGTCATCAAATGAAAAGGTTACCAGAAATTTCAGTTCACTTTGTGATGTATTAAATACCATTTTCGATCCATGTATTAATTTGCAGGATACATACATTATGTTTTTGCTTTTGCATAATAACTGAATAAGAATTTGTGTAATAAATTTGAACATGCGTGTTTGGTAAAAATCTAAATAATAATAATTTTTGGATGATAACGTCATCTTATCTTGAACTTCAATGCTTAGCTGATTTTCAGAAGGACCGTCCATGAATTTTGATTGTCTCATGTGACCAAACCAAATATGGTTGGTGCTAATCAAGAGCTGAAATTAACACTGAGGCCCTTATGTATGTTAGGCTTTGAACTAAGTCGCTTATGTGAGTTGTATTTCAAACTCAATCATAAACATGTAATTCAATGCATAATATTGCATACAATATAAAGCCTAGATATTAAAACAAGATGATTTTCACGATCCATAATAGATCAAGAAAACTTATCTTGAATTCATAAGAGCAGCGGTGTTAGCAGTAGGTTGATGGAATTGATTTCTCCCTCTTAACCCCTTTAGACAGCTTAATTAAGTTTTTGTGATGGTTGAGAAAACTAACATAATGGGTAAAGAGAGGACCAATTCCTAGGGTTTCACTTTATATATTAACCCACTATCAAGGTATAATAGTAATTTACCTTTTATTAATTAACCAATAAGATTTATCTCATTTTATTAAACCTGTTGTAATAACTTGGGTCATATAACATCTCACCTATAAGCCCACACAATGGGCTTTGAGATAAGTGAGTCTTACATTCTCCCACTTGGCCTGTGTGTCATTACATACCCTTATGGTTTAAGAAAACATAATTGCGCATAATATAAGATAAACTCGTCATAATATTGATT
>JAYMSW010000713.1:0-20084 GCA_036897725.1 Erodium texanum | reverse complement strand
ACATGAAGCCTCTATCACTTGTTACACATGTTTGAGCTTCTATCCCATCTTTCGACACCCTTTGCTCAACTAATTAATAATAATTGCCAAGGTTCTAAAACTTGGTATCGGCCAAAACTCGGCAAGGCTGTTTGGGGAGATCTCGGGAGTTCTCGTCAAAACTCGTTTTGTATTAAAATATTAATATATGATAAAAATTTCAATATATATTGCATATTTTAATATATCTTTGCATTGAGAAAGATTAATTTTGGACTAAAGACATATTTTTGCTTTAGATGAGGATAAAGGACCAACAAGATGCCTTTTGCCACCGCTGTTTAAGAGAAACGGGGTTACAAAACTAGTAAGGTTTCAAAATTTTGAGTGAGTTGACCCAGATTTGCCTTGTTGACCGAGTTGGCCGAGTTTGAACGAGTTTCCCACTGATACTCGCTTCTCGGAGGCTTAAATTTCCCGAGATCTCGGGGAGCTCCCAAGTTTTGGAACACTGATAATTGCATAACCACAAATCAGTGTTCTAAAAATCTGCCTACGCGGGGATTTTTAGAACACCGACCCTATTTCAACAATCAGGCAGTTTAAATCGGTGGAATGGTTTGTTAGCGACTAGGCGAGTCAGTGTTCTAAAAATTGGTCTAGGTGGCTGCCTAAGCGTCAATAGGAGGGGATTTTTAAATCACTAAGCCGATTTCATAAAAAAAATTTATGTTTATATATTTTTTTATTTTTTCTATACTATAATTCACATTTTCATGGTATATAACAATAATTTATTTAATAAAAATAGAGAAATACATATCCCATTAATCCCCAGACGCCCTATCCGCCCGACTAGCTCATAGCATCTTTTTAATATTGCCACAAATACAGCTCCGTGCAAGGAGATGTATCTTTGAAAAGTCTGCCATTTGTTTCGTATTTGATAATCTTACATTTTCTCTTGGATGGTTTGAGAATACTGATTCCTTAAAGCTTAACTTGAAACTTAATCCTGTTGATATGTGGTTTTGAGCTTTCTCACTTTGATATGAACAGATTCTGCACTTACAAGTTACAATGATTGTCAAGTTTGTGAAGGGGTGGAAAGATCAAAACCTAATTGTTCATATGAAGTTTTGAACTACATGTTAACTACATTAACATAACTCTTTGATGTTCAGGTCATTGTGGAAGTCTTACGTGGTGATCACAAAGAAAAAATCCCTGTGATTCTTGAACCAAAGGCAGATGAGACTTAGTATGCATCATGACCCAATGCACATCACCAGCACAGTAAATATACGAGGGAACCTCTTTGCTTTTGTGTATTAATTGTTTCATGATAAGAGGGTCTTGTTGTACACACTGGCTTCAGTGCCATATATTTGTCATGGAAGTTGTTATATCAATGAAGCAAAAATATTTCTGCTGATGTTTACCAATTTGATTTTGTACCAGGAACTGTAAAAGTATACTAAAATGATATTTGCACTCTCTTGTTCTGTTAATATTTTGCACCTTGCTGTTAGAAAGGGAGATCAATGGATGAAGCAACCCATCCGCATATTGTTAAAGTTGTACAGCTCTGCACAAGATGCTGTCCTTTTATGAAGCCCATACTAAATTTCTCGAGTGTATGTGAACTGGGCTACCTAGAACAACAATTTTGCTGGCTAATACTGTTGAGTTGTTCTTATACCATGTAATCTGCTACTATGAAATGTAAATTTAAAAAGCATATGGAGGTTATTTTTGGATGGTACTTTCCTATTTGACCCTTTCATTTGTAACTATTATGAGCTTCTACTAACAAAGTCCTGTATCATTGTATACAGGTTGTCTCCTAGACGCACGGATCAACTCAAACTTATCGTAGTAATGTAAAAAGGTACAGGCCTGTTCTTAATTCTTACTTTGCATATGTGACATGCTTAGATTTATTTGAGGTTCAGATCATGGTACGGGGTTGTGTTTACTTTTCACATCATGCTGCTTCCTGGGTCATCTGTATGTTATTCAGGGCATATTGTAGTTTTTATTCGGAATCAAGGCATGACTTGCTAATAGCAATATTTCATAAGTTATGCCCAACTCCCAGTCAACTGGTCAATAAGCCCAGTGTAGAAGGGAACATGTACCAAACAAGCAGTTGGGACACTCATTATTGAGGAAAGGTCAGATCATTAATTAGTTTTGCAGGCTAAGACTAAAATGTTGATAACAGTACGTAGTGGTCCTCTTTTTTGGTACAAGTGTTGAATATATTAATATTACTAGGTGCTCACACAAAACTATACCTGTAGCTATGGTCAAAGGTTGACCTTCCTTATTATGATTAAGAGCATAAAGTCACAAACAAAACAAGCAGATTATTATGATTGCACATAGAAATAGTTAAAAGTCTAGTGATCTTTGCAGAGAGTTTCGAATGAGTTTGGTATCAACACTTGGTCACTTTATTTTAAGATAGTTTGATTCTGATCATTGTCGATGTTTACCATTGAATTTATCAGTTTATACCAATGGCCATACTATCGCTATTGTAAGGGTCTTCCTATTATTACCATAAATACTACAGCTATTTCCGCACTCTGCATCGTGAAGTGTGCCAAAACTGGATATACTCATGACATGGTCAGCATCATTTCACAATCACCTGGGTTGGACTTTTAGAGCCTTGACCAAAAGCAGAATTTACATTTTTTACAGTACTCGATCATTCAGTTGAAGTGAGAAAAAAAGGAGGAAAATTAGTTGAGCTCGCATCAGGGTCATGTCATCAATCATTATCATCTTATATATAACAGTTAGATGCACAAGCAGTTGATCCCATCACACAGTTTGTTCTCAAGTACATAAAAGGAGTGGCTTTCTCTACAATAAGTCTGTATCTGTAAAAGGAAAAAAGCACTGATCTGTATGAGCATGAGAATGGAAGGTGGAACCGGAACACAATATCACAAGAAAGGTTTGTGGACAGAAGAAGAAGACAAGATTCTCACTGACTACGTTAAGCTGCATGGAAAAGGACAGTGGAATCGGATTGCAAAGAAAACTGGTTAGATTCCATTTCTTTTCTTGGTTTCATGTTCTGTTTTCTTTTCCCTTTGGGTTCTAAATAATGAAGTTTTCTTTTCTTTTTTGCCAATTGTGCATTGTGTTTAGGCTTAAAGAGATGTGGCAAGAGTTGCCGGTTAAGGTGGATGAACTACTTGAGTCCAACTGTGAACAGAGGTAGTTTCACCGATGAAGAGGAAGACCTCATCATCAGGCTCCATAAACTCATCGGAAACAGGTCAGTTCTCCAATTTAGTGGACTGTTTAGTATTTTTTACAAGGGACTTGTGGTACTGAAAAATTAAACTGAATTATTAATAATGATGACTTTTCTTTTGCTATCAAGTTGCTTTGTCGAAACACCAGTCCTTTTTTTTTCCTTTTCCTCCTGAAAATATACAAACCTCAACTCAACTGACAAGTGACAATTATGGTTCTTGATAATTCATTTTCAGAAAGTTAATGTTTTATGTTTTTATCTCGTTGAATTATTAGGTGGTCTTTGATTGCAAAACGGGTTCCTGGAAGAACAGACAATCAAGTGAAGAATTACTGGAACACACACCTGAGCAAAAAACTCGGCATGAAAAAGCACAGTACTGTCAATATGAGAAGCAGAAACGCTCTTCCAAGGCCTGTTGTACAAAAAGACTCAGCTGGATCCGATGATAAGGTGTCCGAGACATCAACCAATTCAGCTACTTCGAGCCTTTCTCAAGTAAACACCTCTGAACCTGCTGAAGCTATGGTGGAAGGAGGCGTTAACCATGAACATGAAGCTGTTGATGCCTCGGAGCCACAGGAAATGACAGCAACAAGGGGATATGCAGATTCGTTCTGCGATTTTGATGATGAGTTTGAATTGAGTGCCATTAGCACCATGGACTTCTTGAATCAGTATGCTGCTGATTTTGATTGGCAATGTTTATAGGTTGTTTGTTATAATTCTTTCATTTGTCAAGTATCAGTCATGAATCAATAGTGAGTGTTATGTTCCCGAAATCTTATTTGCATTTATGTTCCTGAAATCTTACTGCACTTGGACTGTTGTCTTCTGGCACTTGGAAATAAAATGTCCACAGAATACATAAACATGCACTCCATGTCTTGGGATTGTCACTAGATTTATGAGATACTCAATACACAGAAGCACAAGATTGACATTATCACTAAAACATTTCCAAGAGATTGAAGGAAGGAAGCATTAGTTAGTTTGCAAATATGATATGATGATTGGAGGTGGAGTGGGTGGGGCATGGAGGAGTTAAGGCAAACATTTCCAAGGAGTAGAGTAGGAGAAGAGAGAGTTATAAGAGTTCCCAGCTACCAGAGTGTAGAGATAGAGAGGTACCAACTCCAATTGAATTGAATACTAGTGGTTGTGGTGGATGTGTTTGATGTTGATCCCTCCTGCCCTCACTTCAATGCCCCCTCTTTTTTACTTTTGCTTTTTATATCTATTTCTTGTTATATTTTCATTTCCATTTCCATTCCCCCAAAATAAAATAAACTGTATTTACCCTTGTATTTTTTTGGGAAAAATTATACTAACTAATGCACTTTGAATATAAAATGAACAAAAATAAAATAAAAACCCACAAATTGAAAATCGTTCATCAAGGTTGTTCATGATTCGTATAAGTTACTAGAAAAAAACTCATGTTCATGATCGGAAAAACTAATCCCTAATGAACCAAATGACCGGAAGTGTTTCCTATTTTCTACCATTAGACATTAGTACTTAAAAAAATGTGTACATTAGGGAGTCTAGTGTAGTATTCCCTATTTTATTACCTCATAAGCAGAAAGTAATGGATGTTAGATTTTGTGAATCACTTTACTACAGTATAATAATATGGAATATGGATGAAACAGTATTGAAAAAAATTAAAAATATAACACTAGGATATAAAATTTTACGTAGCTCGATAATCTGTTTAAGGAAATTATATTAAAAAAAAAAAAACAGGTAAATCTACAGAGACCCAACATGACTGTGCCATCAAAAGGATGATTTTGTGTGGCTTTTTTCTTCACTATCTACCGGTGAGATGTGGCATTGAAGTCGGATCTCTAAGGCCAAAACCTCATAAATCAGTAATAGACATGTAATATTCTTTGATTGCACTTGAGAATTGATTGTCACGAACAGGGCACATGACTATTCTGATTTTACAGTGAAAAGAAAAGAACACGAATTACGTTGGTAAATTCATAAACCAACTCCATGCAACTTTGTCTTCTCTCATTTATTTCTCTTTTGCCCTCTGAGCCATGCCATGTGTGTATACTGTATACTTCAACAATTGCAATCACTCAATTGAAAATGCAAAGTCAGCTTCTGCATGATTAAACAGTTCGTAACTTTCCCAACATTCTTAATTATATGATGGAACACCAAAACCTGTATGTAGACTCATGACAATCTTCCATCACATCTGTTTATAACTCATAACCCCCAAAGATTTACATGTTCTACTTTATCTCTTACTTATATGCCCACCTTATTGTATCTAGGCTTGCGAACTTCAATCATGACTCCAGATGTTATTGACTCTGAGCTACTAGGGCAACGATAAAGCGGAGACGATGCTTGGTCCGTTACGTAGGATCAAGTAGAATCAGGGCAGGGGTCTGTCATCGAATCTAGATGAAAACAAGACTAATGCATCAACGCCTTAGCACCGATGCTAACAGTGTATTTAATATATTTTATTCAAAATATTTTTTTGAGAAAACAAAACCAATGAGCCGTCGCCAGCGTAGCGTGTCAATTGGTTATCACACCGTTAGCATGGGCTCCCTATTGGAGACAATGCTAGCCCAGCACCGCAGTGCTAGCGCATCGCCAGCACCAATGTTAACGCGTTAGCACTGGCCAACAATGTTGCGTTAGCCTTGCCCTTAGTTCTAGTCCAATTGTTTAATGGACTTTGACGCAATATATTGTTGTAACCAACGTATATACCACGAGCTTTATTTTTCTTGTGGTGCACATCTTTATGAGAACATCCATGGCACGAGACAAAGTTGTCGGTGAATTCATCCACTTACTGACTAAGATAGAGTTCAGTCGGCGATACGGTGTTGTAGTCTCCTGCCATATTCATTTGTTTGAATTCGGTCTTGGATTGGGCCGGATGATCATTCGATGATTGATTCACCTAGGAGGAGGTGAAGTGCACTATCAGGTGTCCGTTTGGCTTCAAAATAGAGTGATTGGAGATTGACAATTTCGCTTTGTTTCTAACGGTTTTTTCTAGAACGCTACCCCTATAAATGCAGCCCCAAATCCTTTTTCTTCTCTCGAAGATTTCAATTCCTTTTCTCCTTTGAAGTTGAAATGTTGATTCACCCCTCTTTCTACTCCACCAACATATAAGTTTCGCTTCCTGTTATCCTCTCAATTCAACCTAAAATGCTATTATGGCACAATATTTTGTAGTCCGGTGATGAAGAGGTTCACCTAATTGTGGCATAATTCTTTCATGCCGATGTTGGGAGCGATTATTGAAATAACGTGCACCTGAATTTCTTAAGGGATGAGCCCACACCATTTGCTCTACCTCGTAGCCACAAACAATGGAAAGATCAGTGGTTGAAGACTAACAAAAAAAATCAAGAAGTTTGATCAAATTTATAGACAATGCGAAGCGAGTCAGACTCCCAATCGATTGATGACCAGATTTTAAATGCAACCAATGGCCAATCATCGCATAATGCAGAGCGACATTCCAACAAAAACATTGGTAGAGACTAGTGAAAAACGAGGCAAAGTGGCGACGTAAAACAATTAAATAGTTTAGTTATTGTGTTTTCGTTAAGTAGTTTAAACTTTGTGTTTATATTTAAGTAGTTCAATATTTGTGTTATCATTTAAGTAGTTTTATTTATGTATTTCATGTTCGTACATTTCATTTTCTAATAGTCGATCAATCTAAGTAAAATCATGTATGTTTTCGATATAGTTTTGTCCATTTTTTATTCTGTTGCACTGTTCATAGACAATTTCAAAGTTGAAATTTTTTACAGTAACTTTGTAACTGAAATAATCCATGTTCTCAATTGTGCAATTATCGAAAGTTAGTGATTCATTTTCTATTTTATAGATACTGTATTAATATGCATATCTCTACTTATTTTGTTTCATGTTTTAGTCATAGAGAATTATGTAAATATAAGTCTCGGTCATTCAATAAAACCAAGTTGGGATACAACATCTTTTCTTTTTTATGGTATCAAAACCTTCTATGGCAGGGAAGGGAGAGACAACTGTTGCAACAACGCGTACCCCGTTCTACACCCCACGTCATGCCATTGCTTTACTTCAACAAGGAAGACAGTCGATCTCCATTTTATTTGGAAAATTCAAAGGGTTTGGGGAGAATTGCAAGGACTCCATCCTCTTCCCAAGTGTTTTTGCATGATGAACCTCATACTTTTCAACAGGCAATTAAGCAAGAACATTGGCGAGATACGATGGCATGAGAAATTATAGTTCTTGAAGGGAATCATACTTGTACATTGATAGAACTACCCCCAAGCAAGCGTGTCATTGAATCAACGTGGCTATATAAGGTGAAATATTGTCTAGATGGAAGCATTGAACATTATAAGGTGCATCTAGTTGCAAAGAGTTACACTCAAGTGGAAGGGTTTGATTACACCGACACTTTCACCCTTGTTGTCAAGATGATCATTGTTTGGTGCCTCCTCGTTGTTGTAGCCACTCACAATTTCTATTGTATCAACTTGATGTGAACAACACCTTCTTGCATAGGGATCTGCTAGAGGAAGTGTACATAAAAGTTCCACAAGATTTTTCTAAACAAGGGGAGCAACGGGTTTGTCGCTTACACGAGTCATTATATGATTTGAAACAAGTCTCTCGCAATTGGTATGAAAAATTCACAAAATCCATTATGAAGCTTAGTTTCAAACTTTCAATAATAGAACACTTTCTATTCACATTTGCTGCTATTGGGTCATTCGTCGTCGTCCTCAATATTTATGTATGGATGATGTGGTCATCACCAGAATGGGTCCTTTGCATATTCAACAACTTAAATGAACACTTGGACCTACAATTCAAGATCAAGACTTTGGAAATTTAAAATACTTTCATGGGATTGAGGTGACCCGATTGCCTTCATGAATCATTCTCTCATAGATAAAGTATACCCTCGATATCTTGGTTGATAATGGCTTTACAAGTTGCAAGCCAACAACTTTTCCTCTCACACATCAACAACACCAACTCTTCATCGACGATGGACCTCTTTGTCAAGATATTGGACAATATCAGCGGTTGGTAGGATGCCTATTGCACCTCATTGTCACTCGTCCAGACATCAGCTATGTGGTATACATTCAGAGTCAGTTCCCTTCCCGCACCCCAACAACCTCATCTAGACGCCACCTCTCATGTCCCCCGCTACCTAAAGAGCAGTCCAGGACAAGGTTTACTCTTCTTAGCTGAAAGTTCCCTTGCACTATAAGCATATTACAACGTCGATAGGGTGTTATAACACTTGGAAGTCCACTACTAGCTATATATTATTTCTCTGATCATCTCTAGTAACTTGGCGGTCCAAGAAGTAGACTATAGTCTCTTGCTCATCAGCAGAAGCTGAATATATTTTGGCTTCGACAACTCCTCGTTGGTCTCCACATCTGTGAGACCGAGGTTGTTCCGCTTTTATGTGATAACCATGCAGCTATACGCATGCTTCCGACCCAGTCTTCCATGAGAGAACAAATCACATAAAGATTAATTGTCATTTTGTCCGCCAACAACTTCAAGCCATGTACTTTTCACCCCCAACCGATACCCAATCAACACCAACTTGCAGATATCTTCACCAAAGGCTTGGGCAGTGACATGTTTCACGAGATTCTTCATAAGTTGGGTATTGCTGACATTTGTGCTCCAACTTGAGAGGGAGTATTGACGTTAACTTTGTAACTGAAATCATTCATGATTTCAATTGTGCAATTATCGACAATCAATGATTCGTTTCCTATTTTATAGATATTGTATGAATATAAATATCTCTACTTATTTTGTTTCCCGTTTTAGTCATAGAGAATTATGTATAAATATAAGTCTTAATCATTCAATAAAATCAAGTTGGGAAACAATATCCTAGAAATAATCAAGATAACGATTTAAAAGAATAAATAAGGACTTTGAAAATTTAAAGAATAAATATTAGAATTTGGTTGCGAAATAGATAGGACGTGAGGAAGGAGTTGTGGATGCTGTAAGACTAGGGGCAGCTTCAGAGGGGTATTGTCACGACATACAATTGTTCCTGAAAGTTTCATAATATAGTTGAACTCTCAGTTATCTTCGATTTGGTATCTTATATGCACAAATCGGAGTTCGTATAAGAAAGTTATAGTCATTTAGTTTGAAATTCTGCTGTATATTTGACCTTCTTATATTTTAAGACGCTTATTTTTAGGTACAAACCTCTCCAACATTTCCATCAGTCCGATAACTAATTATTTGATTGTTGATGACTACATTCTTGTGTGTAAGACCCCATTCTTCTTAGCGCATTAAATTTTGACGATTCACATTTATATGCTATTATACGTGTAAAAGTAGACAACATTCATTCCGCAATGGAGTAATGAGTAAAGTTCATGGATGGGTTAATGATTAAACTAAAGGAACTGAAACCAATGAATAAACTATAAATGTTTGCACTCGTAGTCATAGATAATAATGAAAAGTGAAGGAGCCGCTAGGGCAATCTCCATTTATACATATATTTATTGCAGATCATAGCTCATGATCCGAGAGCAAATACAAAAAAAAAGTACATTTGTTGGATCAAACCTCAGAAGAAAAGAGAGTTAAGGAACATTAATAATTAAAGATCAAACGGAGTGGGAAGGAGAGAGGCCGAACTCAAGGCCCCATAGCTCGAAGGAGCCCTTAACAAAGTCATAGTAACCTCCCTTGAGTGCAAGTGTCTTGTTCACCAACCCATCTCTCACAAATGGATACGTCAGCAGGTTTGCCAGTGACACATTCACTGCCTCCTGCATTGCATCATTTGCATTTCCACCCATATGTTAATTAATGTGACAACATTATTATTATGACTTATAAGTAGTGAATTTCGATCTCTTCTTATAAATAAGTCTGAAGTATTATTAGGTCACGGTTTTTGATTGTTATGTCGTGTTATTGATATACAAGCGACTTGAGCTAACCTTTTCACAGGTGGCACACTGGTCGGAGAAAGGGGCGCCGTTAAGTTGAGCTTTGACCTTGGCCTTGGCAGGTAAGCAGATCTTCACCCAGTCCTCTATGAAGTCACTGCATATACATAGTCACTTAATTAGTATATATATATATATATGTGTGTGTCATGACCATATATATTATATATGATCAGCTAATTTGCATAATATATGAAAAATGACGTACGTGGAGGTGGTGCCATCATCAGGGATGGACATGAGGCCCTTAATCCCACCACAGCAGCTGTGCCCGATCACAACAATGTTGGACACCTATATATACATATTTATTATGTACATGATCATATATATAATATATAGCATATACATGTGCATGTTGAATTGCATATATATATATATATATAAATAGATACCTTGAGATGCAAGACAGCGTATTCAACCGCTGCTCCAACGCCGGAGTACCTTACCTGCTCCGGCACAAAATTAAGCTCTAATTAACATGGAAATTCAAATCTAAGCATTAATAATTCAATTAATTAATTAGTTACGTACGAGGTCATAAGCAGGGACCATGTTGGCAATGTTGCGGACCATGAAAGCCTCCCCAGGCTGGAAATCTAGAATGTGGGATGGGCACACTCTTGAGTCTGAGCATGCAAACACCATATACTGCACCCAAATTTACCATTTTACCCTTCCATATAATACCGATTGTTTTGTTTTGTGTAAAATAAAAATGAAATAAATACGTACCTTAGGGGCTTGGCCCTTGGCTAGTTCACCGAACAGTTCTGGCTTCGTGCTGCAAGATCAACGAACTTATTAGTCATTTCATTACGTAAGAAAAGAATGAGAAGTGATCTGGATCGTTGATTTAGTTGTGATCTGAGACGTACATGTATTTTTCTTTATGGAATTTAATGAACCCAGACTTGACTCTCTCCACAGGGTCCTCCGCGGTCAATGCTGATCCTGATCCTGCTGCGTTCGCTGTTGTCATCTCCTCTCTCTGCATATTCATGCAATTTCATTATTTCCAATTCAAATTTACTATTATCATCATTAAACTTGTATTTACATTCTCAGAGGATCTAAGTTTATATTATGCTAAATCTAAGAAGCTGATTTTGCTATTATGATAAAACCCGATCTACCTCAAAATTTAAATTAGTAAGTGAATGCCGCATGAGACAAAGACATGTTGAAGGTGAGCTACTCATTGGTTGGCACGTATATGCATCATTATAAGTGTTTCTCTTTTTTCTATAGATAAGTCTGGAAATTCATGTGCGAATAATAAATAGGAGCGTAGCTATCGGCACAGCTCTCACATTCTATCCGTGTCCAATATAAGTGGAGATGTCACCACAAGTTCACATCTATATATCAATAAATGCAAAACAATTCACAACCTTGTATCTGCCTGATATGTACTTAATCCTTTAAGGTTGGAACAGCTGTAGTTGTAAATTCTTACCGTTGGGAGTTGGGACAGTTAATGAACAACTTTATCGGTTAATGATTTGAAGAGTGAATAATAAGTCATCTCAACAAGAACCCGAGATATAACACATGATCAATAGCATGTCTATAAACGTGGTAGAAAAAGTGACATATTATTTACTTCTTTTCCAAAGGAAATGCAAGCAACTATAAGCTAAATATATTAGTTCAGATTGTACATTTTCGATCATAAGATTAAAAAAAATGAATTAACGTACCAAAGTAGGTTTGATGATGGGAGCTGGGGCAGCGAAGACGGGTTCGTTCCTGATGAGCCTAGGAGCAGAGTTGTTGGGGTTAGAAGAGGAAGAGTTGTTGAGCTTGGCGAAAACACAAGGACGCAATGCCGACGATCTCTTGGCGATGGAAGAAGAAGGAGCGACGGAGGAGGTGAGACTCCAGGTGTTGATCGAAGCGGTCGACATTGTGCACGGTTACCTAGCGCTCCCAGCATTTATACCAGTTCTGGCCTCACCCGCACTTGATTGCGAAAGCGAAAGCCCAGTGAACCTCAGCTTCTACATTCTCAGATCAGGTTTGGACGCTCCAGATTCAACGACGATGCAGAAAATTTGATATCCATCATCATCATCTCCGTTTCTCTACATATACGTACAAATCAATCACTTAACTGTATTGCATGCAACTACTATTTGCCTCTTATGCTCGCTAACGGTCCAAATTATGTCTCCAAAACAATTAGTAAGAATTTGGTTTCAATCTTGACTTGTGGGTCAAGGCACTTATGGCATTTAGATTATGTACTTCTTTCAAAAGGTATATTTGAATTATCTTTTCACCGGTTATTTTGTTGCATGGTGTATACCATTTAAGAGTTGACATGTGTATGGACGATATTGGAGATGAGGTTTTGGATGGGATTGAATGGAGGATGTGAAAAGTGGACATGAAAGGTGATGAGGGGCGGATCGGAGATCAGACTGAGATAAGGTCCTATCCTTAAAAATGGTTCTTGTGGTTCAATTTCTCCATACTTCAAGTGTGGCCTGCTTATTATAATCAATACTCTTCTGACAATGAGCTTGTCTTGTCCCATGATCAGGACCATTCAAAATGCTACAAAAAAGATGAAAATGAAAACATTTTTTTTTTTTTGAAAGCGAAAACATTTCGTCTTAGTTTCAAAAGTATGGTAATTTGGTTTTATATTCGTTCTCAAGTATGACAATTTGTTTCGATCTAGTCCTTTCCTTTCTATCATTTACCTGACCGAACCAAACAAAAAAAAAAATATTGAAGCTTAGCTGTATTAAACTATCATACTTCGGGACTAGAATGAAATGAATAGGGATATTCTGAGCTAAACTGGAACAAAAATTCAACAAGTACTGAGACGAAATCAAATAAATAATCGTTTTCCAAAATGAAAAAGATCCAGCAATGTTGGGTACAAACAGTAATCATTGATTCATATCAGAGTTTAATATGAATCATTAACTGATGGAAGAGAGGTCAATCAAGTTTTATATCATACCGGGTAACTGAAGATGGTTGCTCAGTTTTGGTGCAAGAGAAATAATCTGAAATTCATATCTAACTCACCCCAGAAGATGAGGTAAAGAGGAACTGAGTGAAAGGGTGCGTGAGAGATATCATCAATCTGCAAAAACATAGATACCATGGACACTTTCTCCACAAAAGCAATACTCAAATCAGACAACCTTTTTCCTGCACAATGAAGCTTCCTCGTCATTTTAAATTCTCAGTGACATATATGCAGAAAGAGAGGGGGGATGAGAGACGGATTTTTTATGACAACTTTGGAGCTTATATTATATGCAACTACAAGGTATGCAATGCAAAGAAGTCAAGTTGGTTAACATGTTCCATGTATGAAGAAACTATGTCAACATCCTCTCCACACCGTGTTTCCTCTGGCACAAAAGTGTCCCATAAGACATAAGGAAAGTAATGCCAACTAGGACCCAATACAGCACATAACAACAACTATGACCACACTCATGCCACACTGATATCATGCAAATAATACTTATAGCGTCAAACTCGGGACACGTTATTGTACATACTCACAATGGTGAAATTAAGCACCATGCTCAATGTTTCTGGAGATTAACCTTAATCATGGAGCCAAGTCTTTGCCAACGTGCTGAAAGCTATTCCTAATGATCATTCATTGCTTGGCTCATCATGCTCACTAGGCTTTCAACTAAAAGCAAGCATGTTACTAACTAGAACTTGTGTAAGCAAGCATTTTGAAAGCTAATCCTAAGATTAGGAAGAGCAATAGGACTTTGAGCTTGTTAACATAATGGGTTTTTCTCTTACTGGACTGATTTAACTCTCATACCTTTTTATGAAGTTTCTAGTGTTAGATATAGTGGAATCTGTGTTTGCTTGAAGAGAAGATCCTAAGAAATCCATCAGCCAAGCTTTACAGTGCCAAGAGTTGAGGCTGCAAAATAATGAAGGGCCAGCGTTAGTACAAGTACATTATTTAGTAAAAATGGGCAAAGAGATAAAGTTGTACCTTACTGGCGCAACTGCCGATGTTTACTGTACAGACTCCAGAAACTAATCTTTCTAAAGCAGAACATGATACAATGAGAGGAAAATATAAAAATATCGAGACTAGTTTAACATGCAATAAAAATATTAAAACATCATGTAGAGCCACTGTATACCAACAATTACAAGATGATACACAAAATAAGTATTATCGTTTGGAACTGATGCAAGAAATCTTGTACAGAAGTGAAGCAACCTCAATAATTACGTCATGTTGCAATTTACACTTGAATTTCTCTCATACCACTTCTATTCGCATATATAGAAATTGGCATAATGACAATCTCAATACCTTGGAAATCAAACCTCATAGCCAGCACTGATATTATGCCCTGAATATGTTATTGAAAATTTTATCTCTGCAGCATAATTTCAGCCTAATGGCTATTTGGGATAACGTTGAATCTTCCACTACTTGGGAGATAGCCTGATTGGACATATGGAGAAAGCTATGCAGCGAGCTGCTTTAGCAAGCATAAACCTCTCATTTTCTGTCAATGGCCTCTCAATCACTTTCAGAACATTGGCATCCTAAAATATTACAAAGTAAAATAATCATCAAAACTATGCATTCCTCATGAAGTAAAAAGTAAAACATCGAGGGAGGTACAGAGGGCACTGCAAAATGGACCACAAGGTCCACAACTAATAGTTCAAAATTATAATTTAAATAAAATTAAAAAAAAAAAACAAAAAAAAAAAAACTAGGAAGCATTACACTCCAATACTTAACATTCAGTATACTAATTGAAAATATGTAATGAACAACGTTGAAGAAAAGATACAGGATTGTGTACAATTCTGATTATATAGAGAAATGCAAACCAAAGAAATTATCTGACCTTCTTTGGTTGCTGAATGGAAGGCCTCACATTGGCAGTGTCACCGATCACAATTACATTGTTAACATTACCCTTTTCATCCCTTTCTGTAGGAGAAACTGTAGAATGCCGCCATTGACCGTTGGTAATGTACTTATAGTAGTACCTGAACAAAGAAAAATATCACAATGTAGAAAGAAAATTTGCATATATCTTCTAGAAATAGATTATATATAGGTCACCATTGCACGAAGTAGTGCCGATTGTAGAGACCTACAAATTCACCCCTCAACTACACAACAATAAACAGATGATGAATCTGCATATATGACTTTTCTGAGCAAATGACGAAAACAACATTCTAAGAAGTATACAATATAGAGGATTTGAAAATTTCAAACAATGAAATCAACCATGGAGAGAAGGCAGATTGGTAGAAAGCACAGATCTAGATCCCTTGAAAAATCAACTGATCAGAAAAAAAATGTGCAAACTTACTTCCCTTGTGTAAGTCTAACTTCAACTTCATATCTTGATCCACCCTTGTGGAGTGCTCTAATTGGTTCTTTCCAGTTTCCAGTAAAATCTCCAACCAACAGAACTTCCTCTCCCTGTGATACATATAAGGTGGTTAAAGTTATGTGTCAATGAAAAATTCCTTAGTTAATAAACATTTTGCTGAAATGGCCAAAACTTTGCATTGTCATAGCCCAATCGTATGACAAGAAAGATAGACTGACACAATTTTTATCTATTTTTAAATTTATGAGATATAAAAAAATCAAGTGGCATTGTGACCTCAGTCATTAGTTACCTCCTGGCCATACCACACGAAAGTAACTGAATGTGTTGCGGGTCCATCATGTGTGCCATTTTCCACCATAGCTATGAGATCCCATGTTGCCCAAGCAATTGCTGCCCTGCATTAAACGTCCCATTAAATTGCATTTCAACTTATTTTCTAGGGAGAAAAGGGACATGGACACATGCATTCATTAAATACAGAGAAAAGAGGGGAAGATCCATTCTTTGAAACAAGTTGTGAAATTAGCCACTGGATAGTAAACTGATATAAACATAAGGATTGTGGCTGCAATACTCGTAAGTCACTCAAGTCAAGTGTTCCTTGTATAATTAATATAGAAGTGCACACCTTCATACAGGAAGAATAGAGAGAGAACCTGTCAGGCCTGCATGAATGCAATCCAGTGACAAAATTATATGCTGCATGAAGGGAAGTATCAGTCATCCAGTGCAGGTATGCAATTACACATGCTGGAGAACGGTCTAAACCAGCCGTGCAAGTAACAAAAACCCTGTGATTCTTCTTCAACAGGCGTAATAGGAGGCCGACACAAAAAGGTAGTTTTTTCCTCATATCAAAAGAATCTGCATCCCTGTAAAAAAAAGGCTGCGTGACTGCCTAGATGCTGTAAAGATGCAAACCTTACATCATAATATATGCTCATAACTTGCTAATTAACTTCCTAAGTTGATATTATTGTATTATTGGTTATAAAATGAAAATCAGTGATAAAATAAATCCATACGCCCATGCACCAGAGTAAACTTACATTATTCATCAACCAAAACCATCTCAGACATCCAAGTTGATATTATATGATTTCACACACATCCTACTTTAATAGTATGAAACGCTGAATGAGAACATATATAATAACTACCATAGAGGTATATCAACCAACAGAGAATACATGAGTTAAGATCCTTAATTTTACCTTATCAGATAGTTGATCATGAGGATATTAGATGTTTGACATGCCTCATTGATTGAGTTGATATTAATTCCCCAATTTGCAGCTTCAGTTCCACTCTGGAAATTGAGCACAGCAGTGACACCCTGATGCAAACTCAAAGTTGTCAGACAAAAAAAGGGGAATAACGAGGGCCCTTGCAGGAAAAAGTGCTATAACTGCTGCTCAGTTTAAACATTCACTGATCACCACATGCTTTCTTTAGAAGATTGTTGGTATGTACTTACTGAAATGAATAATTGTTAACCCGTGACCACATAAAGATATCATCAAATATGCGTAAATACATGAATATGCTTAAATAGAAGAGTAGCAGCACAGCAGCACTCACAGCAACATTTGACAAAGTCTGTACATCAGCTTCAGTTTGTACACATGATCCAACATATATCTGCTCCGTAATCTAACAAGATCAATAGTAAATGTTTAGTCTACAAAACAGAATGGTTATATAAAAAGATAAGAATTTTCTGAAAAAAAGAGCATATAATTAGAAAATATTAACTAATTAAATATTACACTACCCAGTCTGCAGTAACCTTAATATCGCATATGGTCCAAGTATAAGAACAAATGGTAAACATCACACCTTACTATATCGCATACCAAGAGAGTGATTATAGTACAACTCCCCCTTAGATCGATCTAGGGCCTTAATATATTCCTCAAGGGGGAAGCTCCCGTGTCCCCATTCTCCATCTCCAGACTCCTCCTCAGAAAAAATACAAACAAGATTGACAGACGAAGCAAGAACATTCTTCTGCAATTGTGAGTGAACCTGTCCATTTGGGTTATAAAGAACATTCAACCCTGGTGATTTCAGGAACTTGGAGGAAAACGTGGCAAATCCAGAACTTCCGCTTCCTTTAATAGGTGTTTCCAAACTTGATGCCAATAGACTTTTGCTCCAAGTAGCAATAGGAACTCGGCCTCTATTAAATAAGACATCAAGATCGCTAGATAGAAGGAGATCTTGAATCGGAAAGGGGGAGAATGGTCTCTCGAGTATAAAACTTACATGTCCAGTTTTCTCCGACAATATCATCCTATACAAACCAAAAACTGGAAAAAATAAACATAGTAAAAAATAAAGAACCAAAACTACCATCACAATGTAACATAAACCAGCTTCAATTCTCAGTCTGACTTGGGATATAGCTTATATATGCATTGACAAAACCTTACATAACTGCATTACCAATAAAGTAAAACATGATATAAAAAAAAAAACATGTCATTAACAACCATACATCAGCAAAATATATGTATAACATGATCCTAAATGAATATCAAAACCATCCCAATCAGATCATAAAGAAGCCCATTTGCAATCAAATTAGTACAAAATTAGCTATAACAGAACACAAAGAAGAAAATGCAAATACCGTGCATCAGCAAAATCTTTGACCTCCGCAAGCTTGCCGGCAGAAGAATCGGCCACCTTCTTCAAGGTATCGCCCACCATTATAATTCTCGACTTCTCCGCATTACCCTGCAGATTGAGCATCCCATTTTCAGCCGCCAACCATCATAATAACAGTCAAATCATCGACGGGAAGAAAAAAATTCCAGACCCCTTTCTTGAGAGCGTGAACGAAGATTTTTCCATCTGCCGAGAGCGCCAACCTGATTCCGAGCGGTCTCTCTAGAGTAACCATGTACTCGTTCAAATTCATCTTGAACGAAGAGGAACTGCTCGACATTGCAAAAACCCTAACGGCTCCGCCACGGAACCGGATCTTCTTCGGGTAGCGAACCCTGGATCCGCCTCCGGCGGCGCATAGATCTCTTCCAGAAGACGACAACGCCGAGAAGCTGCCGAGTAACGGCAATTGATAGGAGAATCTGCTGCAAGAGTGTAGGAGAGAGCACATCTCGAAGAAAGATCGGGTAAATTTCCGAAAGAGAAGAAGATCAAGAATCAAGAGGTCAAGTTCATGCCGATACTTGAACTGTTCGTGTAGTGTAGTTCAATGAAATGTCTCCAGCTCAGCTGGTTCTCGGGTAGAGGAAGAGAAGCCACATAGTGATGGTAAGAGTCCAGCCTCATGGGTCCCACTTCCACGGGATCATCACTGTACGCTTTTTCGTCGCCACGTGGAAATATCTTCTCGGCAAAAGTATTTCCGGATCATTCGGATTCGGTCTCTACCTGCGCGCGTACGTGGAGGATTCTGATTGGAGAAAAATTGAACTATGGAGGATTGACTTTTCTGGTCATTTGGACTAAAATTGGGACGAGAATTGAGAATTTATTCATGTTTTTCTAGTTCTACTTTTACTCTTTCACATTTAAAAACTAAAATAGGATGAAAATAGAAAAGTTTAGCTTCGTTGGAATTGAAATGATACCAACTGGTTTTGGTGGGACCCACAAATCTTTCTATTCAACTTGATTTTTATTATTGGAAACAGAACAGACCCTCGTAAACAGCCTGGTTGGAGCAAAGTGGTTGATCGTGAAAGCTCAAATCAAGACGTTTCTTTTTGGATTTCATTCAAAAGATTATAATCACTAAAAGTCTTAAATCTTAATATAAAATAAAATAATAAATAAACTGTAAAGACAAATTTGCTATCATATTAAACAAATATTACAGTTGTGTGCTGATAGTTTTGTTAACACAGTCATATATGTGATGGCCAACCTAATGTTTTTGTATGAAAACAATAGTATAAGAAGATCATAGAAGAAATTAATAAATTATGTAATTACCGTATGTATTTTAAAATTAGTATTTACAATAATGATAAAAACGTGAAGTTGGTGAATCAGAATGGAGGGAAGTTCCTGCCCAATCCATTGACATTGGCAAAGAATCCAACGAGATCTCGCCGGTAAGGCAAAGAAGTTCTTCTCTTATCTTCTTCCTTCATCTTCCTATTTCTCAAATAAAACTTCTCGTGCGCCGACGCCGCTTTATTCTCTCCGGCCACCGCTCCTTTCGCCTTCTTCTTCCCATCAGGTTCTGCCGGACCTTTCTTTTCCTTTGAATTTCTTCCTTTCTCCGCCGACTTCGAGGGCGGAGGAGCGGCCGTCAGGAACACGAGCGCCGAGTTTTTGCCGCCTTCGCTGTTGCTCCTCTTGAGCAAATCGCGTAACCTCCACTGCCTCGGTTGCTTCGCCGTCGACGAAGATCCGGTGGAATTGCTCTTCTCGCCCCGCCCTGGCGACGGCTCC
>JAYMSW010000712.1:0-20086 GCA_036897725.1 Erodium texanum | reverse complement strand
CGACCCGGAGAGGGCGGGGAGTGGCTACGACCACGACAAAGCGGGGAAGCCGAGGAAGCGCCTGGTCAAGAAGAGCACTGGTCTGGACGATAACGTGTCGCCGGAGTTGCTTGACGAGGAGGGAGACTGGGGGTCGCAGTCGGTGAGGGCTGAGGAGGAGCGGAAGAGGAAGAGGGGAAAGGATGAGGGGAGTGGCAGGAGGGAGAAGAGCGGTAAAGGAGAGAAGAGGTTCGGGAGTAGCAGTGGGAGGGCTGGTAAATCTGGCAAGGGTGTGACGAGTTTTTCCGGGAAGGGGAAGGATCATGATGGTGATGTCAAGGAGATGTGGGACACGATTGCTGGCGGTGGGGATTCTGAGGTATCTGGCTGTGTTTCCTTTTATTGTTCATTTCTGATTTTGATTGCTTGAGTGATTAAAATGGTCAATTAGGTTTGCCTTTTTTAGTTGATCCTAATATCTATCCTACTAACCAGATTATTTTACTCATATGCTGCTCTACTCAATCAGTAATTGGGTTCACTTTCCAAGAATCATGCGTTTTTTTGCCATAGATTTGGAAAAGTTTATGCTGTTTTCTGCCATTAAATGTTTCCATGCAAACTGCACATAAAATTTTGTCATAAACTTGGAAAAGTTGAGTTCAAGTGTTCAGAATTAGATCTGCTCTCATTACTGTGTTTTTTGCAATTTGTCGCCATTGCACTTGCATAAGCAATTCAAGTTCAAGAAACTGGCGAGTTGATCTAAAATAAATTTGAGCAATTACAGAATAGTAATCATGGTTGCCTTGTCTTCATGGAAATGGTGCTGATTTGTTCCACAGCTTCAATTTGCCGTTTATCGCCTTACTATCCTAGTGCCAAAACATGACAATCCATACACGATAGAATGTTCACCTCTTAAAATTTTGTGCATCATGGAAAATGTCTTTTGACGTCTACTATTTTGATCATGAGGTATTTATATTTATTTAAGTCATTTTTGTATCAGTGGGTGTGGGTTATTAAAACTTGATATTTCCTTGTTAGCTGTGTTTTGGTTGACAAGTAGAAGTTCATAACAATTTCTCTTCATTGCTGTAGGATGATCAAGCTGGTGTTAGGACTCTGGATGATGATAACTTTATAGATGACACTGGGGTGGATCCCTCTGATCGTTATGGAAGTGACAATGAACAACGATCTCTTCGAGATTACCCCCAGGTTTGTGCACCAGCCTCTCATGGATATAAGATCTGAATTTATTTTATTAATGCTACGTGTTATCAGTTATTATATTTTGGTAAAGAAACTAAGCTCCTACTATGCCCACAGTTTTGTAAGATGTTTTATTATCGTGGATAAAAAATGTTAGTCAGAGACCAGGAGTTGACTTTCCAGTTACAAATTGTTCATACTTAGTACTTACTATTCTTTTCTGTGATAAATAGCTCTATTGGTTATTCAGAGACTTGTAGTATGAAATTTCTTGATTAAGTTGTACCATATTTCTCCATTTTTACTAGGCTGAGGAGGGTGATGAAGATGATGAGATTAAGGATCTTTTCAAAATGGGCAAGAAGAAGAAGAAAAATGAGAAAAGTCCTGCGGAGATTGCATTGCTCGTTGAAAATGTCATGGCCGAGCTTGAGGTTACTGCTGAAGAAGATGCAGAACTTAACAGGCAATCAAAGCCTGCCATTAATAAACTTAAGAAATTGCCTCTCCTTACTGAGGTTCTGTCAAAGTAAGGTTTTTGGTTTCTGTTGGATTGTTTGGTATTATTTTGTTTACTTAGTGTTTGTGTCATACATTTTTTTTCCTGTTCCAACTTCCAACATTTGGTCTTTATGCAGGAAGCAGCTTCAACAAGAATTTTTAGATCATGGAGTGCTAACCCTCTTAAAGAACTGGCTTGAACCACTTCCAGATGGAAGCTTGCCGAATATAAATATACGGGCAGCAATTTTGCAAATTTTGACTGAGGTAGTTGCAAGGATTTATTTATTTATTTATTTTACTTGTTGCATTTTTCGAGAATACTTGATGAGATTCATAACTGAAGTTTCTTTCTTGCAGTTTCCAATTGATCTAGAGCAGTATGACAGAAGAGAACAGCTTAAGAAGAGTGGCCTTGGAAAGGTTAGTTTTAAAGATTAAAACCATATGTCCAGGTTTGCAGCTATGCATGAAATGATTGATTTTGACTAATTTAATCTTCATGTGGACAGGTCATTATGTTTTTATCCAAATCTGATGAAGAGACTACATCTAACAGGAAGATGGCTAAAGATTTGGTTGACAAATGGGTAATGTGATGGATTTTGGACTCTTTTTAGTACATTTAAGGAGATAATAATCTCTTGCCATGCCTTATCTTTTCCTGGTCTAAACTATGAATTCATTTATCACAAAATGGTAAAATAGCACACCCTTGATACTCAATGCAATTCCCCTTGTTCAGAAGTCTCACTTCGGAGATAATGTTCCATATATGTTGATATAATCTGGAAGAACTGGACTATTGTTTAGTCACATGACACTGATCAATGCTCCTGAAAGGTGTTGATTGTGGGGTTTACATCTTCATTTAAATATTCTGCCATGACTTGGTTCATTTGTATCTGGCCCGTGCGTTTGTTGCAGGAAATACCATCTGAATCTTACTTTCCAGCGCGGTTTTACTTATATGCTCATATACAACTTAACATATGCAGAGTCGGCCTATATTTAATAAGAGTACAAGGTTTGAGGACATGAGGAATGCTGAAGAGGAGAGGGCTCCCTACCGAAGGCCACCAGTAAAAAGGTACTCCACTGACCTGAATCTCTTGTATATTCCACTGCATTGTTGCTATATTTTTGTTTTATTTTACTTATGAGCTATAATTTTTTATTTATTTTTGTTATGTTTTGTAGGCCATCAAATAGATCATCTGGCATGGAGTCCAGAGATGGTGATCTTGATTTGGATGAATTTGCCAAGTAAGATGATGCCTGATCATGCTTTGAGTTCTCTACCATAACTAGTCATTTATTACTTTGTATTGCTTTTGCATTACCATATTTCTTTTATGCTAATAATTGGCATTGATGTGTAGGGCACGTGGCAAGTCTGGCCAGTCATCTTCCAGACAACTTACTTCAAGACCAGAAGCAACACCGCTGGATTTCCTGGTGCGTCCCCAATCTAAGATTGATCCTGATGAAATCAGAGCTCGTGCTAAGCAAGTTGTCCATGATCAACGCCGTATGAAGGTTGGTTCCCACTTCTTTGAGTGTTTGCTATTAGAATGAGTTCAAACATGGTATGTCAAGTATTTGGTAACCTTACGTCTAACTAAGGTGCTTCTATGTTTTCGTACCTGAAAAAGAAATACTGCTTGTAAGTAGCAACTTATTGTGTTCAACTATAATCAAACTCAATAGAAGCTCATTTGTTTTTTTATATTTTATTTCCATCAATGTCACAGATGAACAAGAAGTTGCAGCAGCTCAAGGCACCGAAAAAGAAGCAACTCCAAGCTACAAAGCTGAGTGTAGAGGGTCGGGGAATGGTTAAATATTTGTAGATCTTGAAACCTTCAATGTTGGGGTTGGCAGAGATGCAACAATTGTTGGCATGGAATTGCAGGATAAGCATTTTGATATTTTTAAATTTACAAGCAAATGGGCTGTTTGAGAATGACTTTTGGTTATGCTATCATTGTAAGGGGATGAGAGATATCACGAAAAAGAACCCGGCTGAAGCCTTGATTTTGATCCCATTGTAATAATAACCTTTTCTTACAAAGGGCTCTGCCCACATAATGAAAGCTCCCACCATTAATAATTTAATGGATAAGTCTTCCTGAGTGTGATGTGCATCTTAAGCTCTCTCAATTGATGTCACTAAACGATGCATACGTAAGCATCATCAACAACAAGAATAATTGTTTTCAACATTCTTTAATACAGATGATCCGTTTAGCAAGAGACTGAGAACCTAATATTGATACCCGGACCATCTGATATCGAGGAAATCTGTCATTCTAAGGAAAATAAGAAATTCGTGCCTTTCTGCAACACTGGGTAGGAAGAAGGGGAGTTTTTACACTTTTACCTACTTTTTATTAGTCCTTTTTTTTAATAAAAGAGTTCCATAGATCAAAGGCTATATGAGGATAAACTCCAAAAAAAAGCAGGAATGCTCAATACATTATCCTATAGAACACAGTCCAAATAGATATAGCTAACTAGTCGGCAACCAAGTTGGTTTATTCATTGAAAACGAATATTGGCAACACAACCACCACATGGCAAAATGCTATCTATTTTGTTGCACTGGAACCGAAATTGTTCCGTAAATCAAACTGATAATTGTGAGTTTGGTCGATCACATGATTTACAGGGAAAATAGAAACACTTCAGCATGCTTTCCCTTTCTTTTCATTGTGTGATGCAGTTGAGGTAACACTTTGCATCCTATAATTGTCTGAATTGTAAAAATATGTAAACTAAGAAAGCTTTACAGTTTTGGTGTCTGAATGATATACGGAAGTGAAGACGATTAAAAGAGTTGAAAACAATGCACAGATGAAAGTAACAACAGATACGGCTCTGGTGTGTGATTCCCTCCCTGAAGGCACTCTCCACACCACATCACCAGTTTCTGCTTCTTTGGCTGGATGAATCATGCACCTCTCCTTGTGTTGTAAACTTCCGTGTTCTATGAGCATGAACAAATCAGGAGAGCCAAACATGACTTCTGTGTAGCCGGAGTCATCTAGGGGCTGTGCAAATCAATGAAATTTAAGGCATGAGCATACAAATCACTCGATCTAGGACATGTATGGGGACACAAGAATGAGAGACATTAGCAATATTCAGAACACATTTAAAACATATGAATCTTTAAACATATACTAATGTTTATTAGGCTTCTTCATGAGTGGATAAAAAGGTTAATATCTTAGCACAAATACCACCCACAACTTTCCTTTCAACTTTTCATTGAACCTTAGTTAGCTACAATAACTCAGATGAAAACATTGAAGAAAAATAAAACATGCAAAGGACAATTTCAGAAGGGCCGTTTCATTCCTTCTTTGGAAAAGAAAAAGAAATGGATGTACATATAAATGTGTGCTTAATTATGTAATCACTAAGATGAGGTTACATGATCATGCAAAATTAAGATAACATTGTGCATAACACAGATTTAAATATGCTCCTCCACCATTAAAAAAAAAAATGCTCCTCCACATAGAACTTCGTAATTTATAAATGGGTATTTCAAAATATTAGTCTCTGAGCAAACTAGTATGAACTATGTGGTAATTCACCAAAAGTTACATTTTCAATTTCAAGTAGCATCCAGAGATGATTTTTGATAGCTAGATATCACTACACAAATAAGATGGCCAATTTGAGAAGAGCTTCTCGCCATAGTTTTTCACCAAAAGCAGTAAAGAAAAATATGGACATATTATATTTGACAAGCCTGATTATCATTAACAGAAATATTAGGGAGCAGTACTCAAACTTATGTGAAGGAGTCAGTTTTATGTTTTACTAATTTCTTTCACTTACTGGATATCGTGAATGTAATGGAAGCCCTATCGTGATTTTCAACTCATTCTTGTCTAATTTCTTGGACTCCACATTCATGTGTATCTCCACAGCAGACTGGTTGGTAACAACTGTTGGCAGTTCCAAATTTGTATCTCCAAAAACCTCAACATCACTAAAAACTGCAATATATGCACATTAGTTGAGAAAAGCAACAATGATATGCCTTGGTAAGGGAGATGGATACTGATGATATTCTCCTAGTAATATAAAAAATAATCTTTTACCGCCATGTTGAACAAGATGTTGGAGCTCAAAAGGGTCAGCAAAAACTCCAGGTGGCAGTCTTTCAATAATTATAACTTTGCAAATCAAGGCAGAGGAATCGGTTAATGACTCCGGCATGATGCTGAATCTGATGGAGGAAGACAGACGGCGATGAGCACCTTCACCATCCAGAGAGCGGTTCAGAACTGAGACTCTCGGCCCAAGGCTAATATCATTTGAGGGCAATTTACACAAACCCAGTGGAGACTCATGTGTGAGAAATTCTTGAAAGCTCAAATCAACCAAGCTTTCGTATCTTTCAAAATAAGATTTCATGATATATTTCTTGGAAGGAATGCTTTTAATATCTGATATTTCTGCCTGCACATTTGAAATGTATCACAGATGTTTTATAAGGAAACACCAGTGCTTAAACAATGTAATAATGGTTTGTTCAGCAAAAACTATGGTCCCACCAACCTCACTTCTCCTGGAAGAGTCATGTTGGCCAGAAACTATGGCACTGAAGAAGAATGCCAGCAAGATTCCTATCCTCAGAGATATGAATAATTGAATATGAGGCCGAGATCCCATTGAATAGCTGAAGCACGAAAAAAGTACATAATTATTATACAAAGATTCAAAATTTATCACCTCCACAACTCTGCTCCTCACATAGTTCTAAATCTCCAAAAGTAAATTTCTTCTGTGTACTTAAAGTAGCAACAACAAACTTTAGGTTAATGAAACAAGCAATTTTCTCCATAGTTGTATGAGAAACCTCACTCCCCGGAACAAACATTACAAGTATATATCGACATTTTATTGAAACTAAAATGACCACATCCTACTTAGTGTATCAAAGAGCAAGGTAGGAGAGAAGAGTTGCAGAACAAAGGGGAATTGCAAGAAAAAAACTCAGTGCTAAAGTAATGGACCCCAAATCAGCTACTGTGTGATTCATACAATGCATCATAAACTTAAACCTTACCAATGGTTTCGCATTCGGGTATTAAATTTCTAATTGAAGAAACACTTCACTCAACTCTCAGAAGAATGAAAATCAATCCAACTAAATATAACATCAAAGAATAAAATTTACAGGGGAAAAGTAGTTCTTTTTAAACAAGCACATCCTTTAAACTTCTCACCAGAATAAGCATATGAGCAGTGAATCATTATTTCCATCGAAACAAAGAAAACCCAGAAATTGAACTACTAATCCCATTACCTTGTTCGTGATTTGACAGATCTCAGAACAAATTAGAACGAAAAAAAAATACACACGGAACTTAGGGATTGAGATAAGGAACTTACTGAGGTCTTATATGGAGAAAATATATTGCCGGATTCTCTGGTTTATCGGAGCTTTCGAGGACGAGATTAAACGGAAATGGACACTCCTCGGCTGGGATTGGGAAGAAGACAAAGAGAAACGATATTGCTGTTTGGTGAAGAGCGAGAACGACATGTCATTTTTATTTCCAAAACTACATGTCGTTTGGCTAAACCTACCGTTTTCACTTTTCACACATCTTCCGGTAAGTACCCAAACATTGTGGCTTCAGGAAACAAAAGAAGAAAAGATTGAGTCGTTCTCTGAGCAATTCTCGAGAGAGGCGAGAAGCGCCATGAATAGTTCATCACCAGCTCACTCTTCGGTATCAACCACGGCGATAGCAGGAGGAGGAAGCGCGAGTAATACTGATTTGACAGCAGATGCGTTTCATTTTCCTTCTGAGCTCATATCTATACAAGATCGCAAAGACGAGGCCATGCTTGGTCAGTTTCTCTACCTGTTTCTTCGATACCGATAATTCCTTTTCATCTGGGCAGTGTTCTTTTTGTGTGTGTGTGTGTATAGTTTAGCCCTGAACCCTGAACTTGGGTCAGTTGCATTTGAGCCCTTCTGGTCGAATTGCTAAGGTAGTTTTGGGGGGTTTTGGATTTTTTTTTGTTAGGATGTGGAGAAAAATGAGAGACGAAAACGAACTAAGGTGTGGAATTTATTTGTGTTCACTATGTTTATGAATCATGAGCGCATTTTGTAACTAAGCCTAGTGGAGTAGTAGTGGCTTCATTTCAACATCTGAGTAATTGGAAATTAGGGAAGGAAAAGTGGAAGTTTTGATTTAGGGTATTGTGCTTTTCTGATCATAAAGGTGGATTGGAAACAATGTATATGAATGCGTGGCCAAAATAATTGTGTTGAAGCTTGGGTAAGAGTTTTGTTGGGTTTATGGAGATATTCATTTTTAGGTGTGTTGGGAATCTTCTATAACAAGAACCAGCACTACTTTGTTATGTGTGATGGGTTATTTCTTATCTTCTCTGTTTGCTAGTTGATAAGTTGGAGGTTAAATGAAAGGAGCTGCCAAGTGTTTCTTTCTTTTTCTCCACTAGTTGTAGGGTTAGTTGACTTGTGATTTAGCATTGTCAATTGCAAAGCTATGAATATGCTATGAGCTCTTTGTATCTTCTCAGTCTTGGTTTTCTTAAGTACAAAACAACAACAAAATCATGTACCTTACGTCTCCAGTTCTGAAGTCTGATCTGATGGCTGCACTCAACAAGGAGGTTAAATCCTTGGAAGAAGATAACTGGAAGTTTGAAGGACCTCGCTCCCGTATACACCTGATATCCAAACCAGGTTAGCTCTTCAACAAACTTGCAGACTACTGTTTTTAGTGCGATGTATATGCTTCTGCTGTTTATTAGACCTGAAGTTCATATTCCACCACTGAACTGTAATGTTGCATAAGCCAGTGCTCCCATCATCAGTGTTTTGTAGTGGATTTTCCTGGAGATGCATATTTTTAGCTTAGTTCTCTTATTTATTTCTTCAAGGTCTTGTGAAATAATTTGAATTTATATGAAGGGATAGGGCAAGATAGAAAAAAAATAGGTGAGGGGGAGAATAAAGGACTAATCCGATTTTCAAGGGCAGGTGATATAACTTTTGATGCATTTTCCTCATATACCATGGAATAGTAGAAGTAATGGGGATTTTGGGAATTTAAAATCAGGCTAGATGGAAACCAACAAGCATTCATGTAAATGGTATCAGTCCTTGCAATTAAGCAGAGCTGTCTGGAGATACTAATTGTTACATGAATCATATGTGCATATATTTAGCTTGGTAATGGTACTACCAGTTTAGTATACAGTTTGTTGGAGGTTATAACTTCCTAACAGAAGGTGTTAGCTGATATCAGAAGTTTGTGCACACATTGAAAAACATAATAGGACTGTGGTAATGAAGATAATGAATTGGACCTTCAAATAAGTAATGATGCTAATTATTATGAATGAAATGATAAAAGGAAACTCTGATAGTTAAGACCGAGGGAATAGATATAAACGTGTTGGACCTCCTGTTTACTTCGGAATATGAGAATTAGGCACTATGTTGTTACTTGTTCTTGAGAAAGAAACACTAGAGAGTTGAGAAATCCTCATGTTTCCAAGGACGTTACATTCAAGTGCTGTTGGAATAAGATAGACAATATGTATAGTGTGTAACATTAGACGTACTTTCAATTGCCAAAAGTTGAAGTTATGATCAAGCTCTTAGAATAAACATGTTTGATGTTCCGGTAGCTGACCAAGACATGTTCAACTGATGTTTGATCCGTGTATGACCCCGTTTCAGGAGGATTTGTCCAGAAGAAAACAGAGAAATTGGACTTGGCCATGCCAAGATGATACACAATTCTTCAAGCACAGCACAAGCATCTTGCATCCCTTGAGTCATACAAAGATAGATATGAGGTGCCCTGTTGTTTGTTCATTATCTTACATAAGCTTGTACAAGGAATCTTCTTTATGCAGTATCGAATATTGTAAAGCCAAACCAAACTTGCTTTCAAATTCACCAGAATGATGCAAGTCTCAACACTGAATTACTAAAGATTTCATATTCTCCATCATCTTGTTATCACTTTACCTTGTCTCTGATTGTTCGGATTCTGCCTTCAACTTGGCCTTTTTGCCAAATGGCTCTACTGAGATAAAGTAGCAACTACCAATCAAGGATCTGTTGCTTCCTTTTCTCTTTATTTACTACCACTTTTATGTTAATGAAACTGGAGGTGGATCCAGTTATGATCGAATCTGAGTAGTGCTTTCTGATGACATTGATGTTGTCTTCAAGTGCAAAGGGCCCAAAAAGCACCACCATTAAAGTGGAATCATAGAGCAGAGAAAGAGGTGAGTTATAGGCTGGAAATAACTCTTTTTAACGTTGTTTACACAATTTTTTATTATATGTTGGTGAATTATTTATGTTTTGAGATAAGTTTGTATGTGAAAAAAATTATGTTATTCATCTTTTGGCGGTCTAGAATAGAAAATTGCAGCTGCTTTGTATGTTTCACACATTGAAACAAAAATCTTTTAGAACCCCACTTACTCTCACTTTTACTAATTAATAATAATAATAATCACCAATCGATCTTTACTTTCTTCTTAAGAAACTCAATATTTGACTTTCCTTTACACATAAATTAAACAGATACTGAGTAAAACAAAACTTCCGACCAACCAATACCAGGTAGGCCGAGTCTTCCCTATGCAATGGTCTTTACAGTGTCAATATCTTCCTGGAAATATATGGTAAGCTACTTCGAGTTTAACAATATTTAATATTATTGTTAGGACAAGTTGAGATAAAAATATTTAAAAAAATCAGTGTCAGGTGGGGCTAGACTCTAAATGTTCGATCAGATCACACTATTATACCTAATCTCAGGTGTAAATAAAACATAATTATATTAAATTAAAATATAATGCTTAGCCACATCTGATGGAAGCAAAGGAAGCACGAAAACGAAGATCGTGTCAGCCAGGAATGGAAAACACAACAATTATTCATGTTTATCAATTCAGGAGGTTTTTATTTTTTGAAAATATCAATTCAGGAGTCTGTATTCTTTGTATATTATCCAAACTGATCGTAAGCTAATCGTGACCGTCCATTTGTGAACATCAATCCTCTATGGGGCGCGAATCCGCCAATAGAATATGCCACGTGGTTTCAACCATGGTTAGTTTCTCTAACCCCCTAACCCTAGTGGAAGTTATTTATACCCACTCTCTTCTGTCTCTCTCTCCTCCCATTCCGATCGCTCTCTCTCTCTCTTCTGTAAAACTGCTCGTCGGAGAAGATACCGAACCCAAACCCTAAATCCCGTTTCTTAGATAGATCGACAGGAATTGCGCCGTGAAATTTGAGCGGATTGGCAATCTTTGGATGGTCAAGATTCTCTCCAATGGCGGAGAGGAGATTCGGCATTGGGTACGCCCTGGCGCCGAAGAAGCAGCACAGCTTCATTCAGGAGTCTCTGGTGAGTCTCTCCAGAGACCGCGGCATCGACCTTGTGCGGATTGACCTCGGCCGCCCCCTCGCTGATCAGGGCCCCTTCGATTGCGTTCTCCACAAGCTCTACGGCGACGATTGGAAGAAGCAGCTCGATGACTTCAAGGCCAAAAACCCTAATGCCGTCATTCTTGACGCCCCCGAGGCCATCGAGAGGCTCCACAACCGCCTTTCCATGCTCCAGGTGGTCTCCGAGCTTCAGATCGAGAGCAAGAACGACTCTTTCGGCATACCCAACCAGATTGTCATCTACGACATGGAGACACTGTACGATGAGCAGGCCTGGGAGCGCTTGAAGTTTCCGGTGATAGCCAAGCCGCTCGTCGCCGACGGCAGCGCCAAGTCCCACAAAATGGCTCTGGTTTTTCACCGGGACGGCTTCAGCAAGCTCAAGCCTCCCATTGTGTTGCAGGAGTTTGTAAATCACGGCGGGGTTATCTTCAAGGTCTATGTGGTCGGCGACTATGTCAAGTGCGTGAAGAGGAAGTCGCTGCCGGATGTCTCCGAAGAGAAATTGACGAGCTTGGAGGGGTCTTTGTCTTTCTCTCAGGTCTCCAACATGACCAATGAGCGGAATGATGCCAAGTACTGTAAGATGATGCAGTTGTATGACACTGAGATGCCTCCTCAGAGTTTCATCACTGATATTGCTCGAGGGTTGAGGAAAGCTATGAACCTGAACCTTTTCAACTTCGATGTGATCCGGGATGTGAGGATTGGGAACCGTTATCTTGTAATTGACATCAACTATTTTCCTGGGTATGCCAAAATGCCATGTTATGAAACTGTTTTGACTGATTTCTTTTGGGATGTGGTGAACAATAAGGAAAGGGTAATGTTGAAGAGCAAGGGTAATGTTGAAGAGGGTACTGAGAGACTTGTGCATACTTGTGATCAGCAAGTTTTAGAAAAGGGATGGATCAAAAGCATGTGAGCAGTGTAGATCATGTTGTCTAATGGCTGGTGGATGCTGTGAGACAACTCTTGTGCCAAATTGTGGACTTCTAGTTCTTTTAGATAGCAGTTGGTATAGTGGTGAAGTAAGTAGGTTCTTGGTTTTAGTTTTAGCCTCTTGACAGCATTGTGGTGTTCAGGGTTGGATCTTGTATATTCCATCCACAGTTGATCTGGAGATAGGTACTTCTCAAATACTCTTCAAGTTTTAGGAAAGTTTAGTACTTTGAGACTTGAATGTTTCTTTGCTTAGACATCGCTCTAGTTTTTATTTTAGTTTTTGCCTTGACTAAATAAAAATTTCCATTTCAAGCATCCTATTGTTCCATTTCATTTTCTTGCAATGTGTGGTTTGGTTGATTTCTTGGAAATGCTCTTTGATGTCCTTGAGCTAAAAGTGACTGTCAAATGAAATTAAAATGTGAAATATGGGGTGTTATTATGTTTTGTTGTACAATATCATGTATACCAAGGCTTGCCATCTGCACAAAATTATTAGGAATCCTGATTGTCCAGAAAGAGAATAATGCATGGGATGTTAAGCATAAAAAGGAACTTCAAAGCTTTTAGCTTTATTGCAAGGACTTGTAACTATAGCTTCTTGTGTAACAATATGTTAGCTCATGGTTTTGCCTTTGAATATCGATTTGCTCTTGGTTTGCTAACTTTGTTACTTCGTTAGGACTAAAGCTTCTGGTAAGCTTTCTTGGTTTTGCTTTTTAGCATGCCCACAGTCTCGATAGAGCCATAGTTGTTTGTTTGGGGCTTCAAAAGTTTTTTCTCGCTTTGAAGCTTTGATGATACATGTATCAGTTTAAGGCTTCAAACCTGGAATTGGTTTGAAGATTCCAGTTAGAAGTATGTAGATCTCAATTGCATGCAAACTGATAGCTTTAGACATGTCTTAAAAGAAAAATAGATGTGGGAGTAAGTTGTGCCATTTCCCGCAAACTTTCAAAACCTGTATGTAGGAATGTTTGACTAATGTGGCAGTTAGTAACATTGATTGGATGAGTTGTCTACAGAGAGATATCAGGTGTATGACATGGGCAGGGAAAGATTTTTCTGGAAAGAGGTTTTGGTTTTAGGGTTTTCAAGTTAAAAAGGAATGTCCATGAATTTTTGGCAATTACTATCTCCAATGTCCTGTCCTCATTAAGTGGAATAGATAATATAACACACATAATATCTGAAATCTCACTTAATATTCCTAGTATGTTAAAGGAATGTTAAGTGAGATTGAAACTTTTCTTGGTACACTTGTAATAAGGATATTATCATTAGTAAGTCGGAAATCTCTCTGAATTTGAGTTAAATATGACTGCAGCAGCCTCTTATAAAGCCTGATATGCATAATATTTGAAAGTCAAGAACAAAGGATTTTGAAGATCAAGTTGCAATCTTCTGAGTAATTAAAATTATTGGTGATTTATGTCGTGGCTTCTAGAGTTGACATGAAAGCATAGGGATTTTCTTTAACTGATTAGTTGCTTCATGTGATTGTGGTATACAGGGGATATTCCGTCTTTAATCAAACTTATGAATTGTTGGTGGGAAAAATATCTTAGATGGCCAATAGTGGGGCTACCTTTAATGAAACTTTTATTAGTGCTTGTTTAATATGCATTTTGTTGGACTAATATGCAATCTTGTGCAGGAAAGTTATAGATGAGGAAACCTGAAATATTATAAGGTTTTGCTTGTACATTCATGAATTGGGTGGAAGGAGCTGTATAATTAAAGTGCTTTACTTGCTGTGTCTTGGGTACTTTAAATTTTCTGATTTGGTCATTTTTGTTTGGATAAATTTGTGAACTGAAATGAAAAGGGAGTTCGATTTGTAAACCAGATTGAAATATTTTCGATATTACTGCACAGCTTGATAGCAATTGCAATGATCACAGACTGAAGTGGCTCTGAAGCTGACTTGTTTGTGCCTCTTCGAGGGGAATTTTGTAGGTTGGCATATGCATATGGTTTATTCCAGTCTGAATTGCATAAATCCACCTCAAAAGAGTAACAATTTGTCTCTTTACAGAAGAGTTGTTTTCATATATTTCGTCAGGATGTTCTTCATTGATGTTTTCACATAAAAATTCTAGTTTGCAAATCTCCAGATACAGTGGTTGTGATCTTGTTGTGTTATCTTGCATGCACTCGCAACAACATGGGAAAGTGTTTTTGTGTACCTGAAGAAGTGAAGGAGGAGATGCTTTTGTATATGAAAGAATTTGAAGATGTGAAGCATGTAGCTCAACAAAGCTTTGAGGAGATGGTTGGCAGTAGATCTCATTATAGTGATGGTGGAAGTTGTGCCTCTTTATCTTCTAAACAAGGCATAAATTCTTGCCTAACCGGTAGTTCAATCGGTAGAGGCGCTCGAGGGCCTATGGACGGATTTATGTTGAACAAGGAAGGTGTGAAAGTAATCAAATGGTCTTGAATGGTGGCACACCCGAACGAGGAAGCTCTTGAACCAATTGAGGTTGAAGATTAGGGAGAAAGTTTAAGAAAAAGGAAAATAGATCAAACATCAAATAAAGGTCATTTTTAGAATTAATTATAATCATAATTTGGAGTTCAAATTATAGATTATTCATTGATTTTTAAATATCATGGTGTAGCGAAAGGAAAACTAGTCCTAATGAATGAGGAAGGATCTGAAGAAGATGATGATAGATTCGACAATGAAGATATGTTGTTTAATAACTCTTCAACTAATGATGATAGAATTGAGGATGATCCTGACTTTTTTTATATTTGATACTTATATCCAAGTCTATGGAAACTATTTTTGAACTTTTGTTTATGTTTAGTACTTTTATGACTTGTAATACCATACTTGATGAGTTTTATGACTTTGCCGTGGAATTGTGTGTTATTTTATGAATTGATGTTTACATCTCGGGCCGCCTCATGAGGCAAAGGAAAAAACGCCTTGAATCCCGATTCTGCGTTTTTAACCCTCCATGTTAGTGAAATCGAGTATAGAATCTTTAGATTGTATTTCAAAATTAAAATCTCAAGTTATGATGCGAGGAAAACGTAGATCGAAGGGAGGGTTTGTCAAGTTGGGTTAGGGATTTTTTGCAAATTGGGAGGAGAGTGCAGTCAATGACTTGAATCAAATGACAATCATTTTACCTAATAGGTGACTATGTAACATACTTTTAACTACTTGACATATAGAACCTTCCAATGAACTTATTATATTTAACTATCAATTATCAAACCCTTTATTAATTGATGCTACACTGCAAGACCAATAAGCTCATGTTTCTGTGCCATGTTTGACTCTCATGTTTGTGGGGCTTTCAAAACCTTATCCATCAAATAGATGTCAACACAGACCATATTTGAAAGTAGGTATCTTAGTTCAAAGAATATTTATGGGTCTTTTTTTCTTTCTTTCTTCTTATGTGCATGTTGCAATCATCAACTACTCTGTTATCATTTCTATGTTGTTCTAGAGTTCTAATCGAGCTCCAGTCTTTATAGATTTAGATTAATTTCCTTCTAATGATGTTTCCTGTTTACCTAACACAAAATAACATAATATTCTTGACATGTTAAGATCGCAATATGCATATTAAAAACACGATTTGATTTGCCATTCTAGTACTGTGGTTAGCAAGTGTTTATTATTGTACTGTTAAACATGGAACTAAGTGTATCTGCGTATGAACAATGAAGTTCCAAAACAGTGTGTGCAAAATTACAAAGAAACACCAATAAAAAGCTTAGACATGGTTATGGAGATATCTTTGTACATACATGAAGATACTTCATTGTGAAAACTATACTTATTTAAACGAAAAAGAAGAAATCAAGAATGAAGTGAATTTTTCTGTAGAGTTGATAGGTTATTTCTAGGCCAGAACGTCACTCCAGAAGCTGTCTCCGTCGTCTATGAACTTGCCCCAGTCATCAAAAATGGTAGATTTTGGTGATTGTGTGGAGAACTGAACTGGGTTGGTCTTGATTTCAACTTCATTCTTGATTTTTGATGTCTCGGGTGATGCTGAAACCAGAGGAGGCAATTGGTTCTCTGTGTGGGTTTCACATGAACTGGTCAACCCATTACCAATAATACCATCGTTCAATAGGTCTTCAAAACATGCCCATTGACTTTCTGAAACCTGGTTTGCTTGAGCTTGAGGAAGCTCAAGTTGCTGGTTCAAAAGACCAGATGGGTTAGCAAAACCTTGTGCTGCTAGTTTGGCTTGAAATGGGTTGGGGATTTGGGTGCTTAATAAGTGACCCATGTTGTGCTGATTTGTGGGTACATTGTGGTTCATAAGTTGCATCAGGCTCTGCAGGATTTGAAGCTTGGCTAATTGAGCAGCCTCTGATTGAATCCTGAGAGCATTCATATCCCAATTAGAATCCACCAGATTGCCAAATTGGGATGCAAGAAGCAGCTGAGAGAGGTTCATGATCTGAGTGTAATCACTTCTTGGCTTGTGAGTGGTTGGGTCAATACCCATCTGGAGCATCTTCTTCCTCATGTGGGTGTTCCAAAAGTTCTTGATCTCATTATCAGTCCTGCCCGGAAGATGTGCTGCAATACTAGACCACCTGAAAAAAAAGAGAACTTTCCTTAGAATCAGCAAAAACAAACAACATTTAACATGTGAGTTCCTATGATGTTGTTTCATAAAACATACTTGTTTCCAAGAACTGAGTGCAGGTTAGTGATGATCCTCTCTTCGTCTTGAGTAAAGTTGCCTCTCCTGATATCAGGCCTGAGGTAATTAGTCCATCTGAGCCTGCAACTCTTGCCGCACCTGTTGAGCCCTGCAAGCTTTGGGAGTGCTCTCCAGCTTCCATGGCCGTTCTTGCTAATGTAATCAACCAGAACTTGGTCCTCCTCTGCGGTCCAAGGACCCTTCTTCACATCACCACAAGGAGATCTCATTATTTTTAAGATATGTTCTGTTTTCTTAGAATGTTGAGCACAATGCTGAAGGCTTGTCATGGGTTTTTATAATTGCATGGGACAAGAAAAAATTCAAACGGTGAGATCATCATAACATTATTATTAATCTAATGTTGAGCTTCCATGAACAAGGAAAGATAGAGAAACTAATGACTTGTTGGCTGACATAAAATCTAGGATTAGGTATTGTATGCATGTGTGGAGAAGGGAAGGGTGCACCTGTTCAAAATTTCCTCTACAAACATCACATTTGGATTAATAATAATTAAGTTAACTAATTCAGATGGTTAATGACGTTTCATTTTATGTTCTTCAAATTTATCATATTTTGCAGAGTAGACAATAGCTAGTGTCTGCTAAATTTGACTGTATAATTTGCTAATGTTTCCTGATTTTCTTCGGATTAGTGTCTTCTTAGCATATTTATCATGCAAAATCATCACAATCACGAATTAAATCAGAAGTTTCATGGATTGGTGTGATGTTTCTTGTGGCCTCAGCACAAAGCTCATCAGTTTTGTCATATTGTCTGCAACATTACATGGATTATCTGAAATTATGGTACTTCCATTATTAATAAATATTGCCAGATCTCTAACTGCTCTTTGGCTGTGTTGCCATGGCTTGGTTGATCACCTTTTCACCAAATCGTTATGCGCCTCCTCTTTAGGCCTCTGAATTGAATTTTATTCAAATCCAAACTATTTCATCATGCATGAACATAACCCAAATGGGTAATCGCATAAATCCTTAAAATAATGTATATTCCCAAGTTATATTTCTATATCGAAGAAGTGACTAGATTTAGTGATCACTTGATATACTCCTTGAGGTCTCACCCATTACCTCTGAGTTTTTGGGTTGGATCAGACTCATGATTTGATCCGCAAGATAGTAGTTTGAGTTTTTTGGATTGTATCAGACTTTAACATATGCTAATGTAACTTATTACTATCACAGATCATTAGATAGGAACATAAGTGACAGCATTCTCATCCTACAAAAGGTAACTTAAACAGTCTTTTAGGACAAGCTCATTTTGCATATCTTGTGCATTCTGAATCATTTTGTCTTTGACCCAAGAGATAACACAAAAAACATTTAAGTATTTGATGAAAATGATGGCTTTTGACTTTGTTACAAAAAAAATCTCAGTTGGCTTTGACCTTCAATCTATTTCAGGACAAGCTCATCATTTTGCACACCTCAACAGTGCAGTGACATCAATGGATCTGATGGGAGATTTTTCAGCCCATCTTAGCTTACTGAACATATTTGACAAGTTCCTCGCTTGGAAATTTTAGAAAATCAAAACTGTTCAAAAAAACATTTAAAAATTTGATTTACTTATCAAACTTGGTTTCCCTTATGATAATGTTTTGACAAGAACTAGGAAGCAGTTAAAAATTCTGCTTTCCCACCACAGAACATCCCAGAAACTGTGCACACATAAGAAGATTTTCTCCTCATCTGAAACATATCAGTGTGAAACCATAGTTATGCTCTCTGTGGCTTCATCTTCCTAGTTTTGTCGTGAAGACGTGTTCATTATTTTATTATTACAATGTTGGAAAATGTTACATTCTATGATTCGACTTTTATTTCGATAACGGTCTGATTAAAGTGTCTTTTGCAGCTCAACCTCCCAAACCAGTTAAATATCCATGATCTGCACCTGCTCTCTGAATTTGCAGCAGGACAGAAACACCATGAACTAGTTCTTGACATCATTTGTTCTTGATTTCAAAAGGGTTTTTTCGCTTCCCCCCGACTATTTCTACCTACATTAATTACATGTATCAGTTGATAATTTTGGACATTTACCTACTGATAACAAAAGTTTACTAGAAGACATCACGGTCAATGATGTATTAGGTACTTGGCTCAAGTCCATATCCGTGACACGAATGTGGAAAAAAAAAAACGAAACCAAGAGTCATAAGACTGGGAAATGAAAATTACATGGAATGACATTTTCTACAATGTGTACAGGCATCCTGTGACAGGCATGATTATTGCTGAACACAAATAATCACTCGAATCCACATCTTATGAACGTATCTTTCCACGCGATAAAAAACAGTAGAAAAATCAAGAAAAGCTATGGATTTGTGTTTTTGTAGTAAAATCTTAATTACTAGTGCCCCTGTTGCTGCTGCTGAATGTTGATAAGTTTGTAGTAGGCTCCGTTCTTGTCCTCCACCAGACTGTCATGAGGCCCTTGCTCTATGATCTTCCCGTCTTGCAGAACCGATATCCGATCAGCGTTCTTGATCGTTGAGAGCCGATGCGCCACAACCACCGATGTTCGGTTCTTCATCAATCTGTCCAATGCTTGCTGCACAACGCGCTCGGACTCAGCGTCTAGTGCGCTTGTAGCTTCGTCTAGTAGCAAGATCTCAGGGTTCTTCAGGACGGCCCTCGCAATGGCTATTCTCTGCCTCTGGCCTCCTGATAGTTGCACTCCTCTTTCCCCTACTTTGGTCGAGTACCCCTCCGGCAGCGAGCTGATGAAGCTGTGCGCATTCGACACCTTCGCTGCCTCGATCACCTCGGACTCAGAAGCTTCTTCTCTCCCGTATAGAATGTTCTCGTAGATTGATGTCCCAAAAAGCGCCGGTTCTTGCTGCACTAGGCCGATGTGTTTCCTCAGAGACTTGATCTTTAGTTTCTTGATGTCTTTGCCTGTCAAGAACAACAACATCGTCGTCGTCAGGCCCAAAAAAATTAAGGTTGTCTTGTCCTAAAAGTGTTGTTGTACTAGAGACTCACCGTCAATCATGACTTTTCCGGCGGATGGATCGTAGAAGCGGAGAAGGAGAGAAAGGATGGAGCTTTTGCCGGACCCGCTTTGTCCCACAAGAGCCATGCTTTTCCCGGACCGGACCTTGAGATCAAAGTCCTTGAAGATGGGTACATCGGGGCGGGAAGGGTAGCTGAAATGGACACCTCTGAGCTCAATTGTTCCATCAACAGTGGATAATGCTTCTCCATCATCTTCCGCAACTTCTCTCTTTTTT
>JAYMSW010000711.1:0-20088 GCA_036897725.1 Erodium texanum | reverse complement strand
AGAGCCGAGAATGGTGAAAAGGACCAGGATGCATGGTTCTTTCTTTGAGGATCTGCCATTGTCGTAGCTTCAGATCAAAGGTTTCTAAGACATGCAGAGTTCAAGGTCTTCTTCTCTGATCTCGGATTGTGGACATCAAAGGTAGGTGCGCCGGAAGTGGGGAAGAGAGAAGCCAAGGAAGGGAAGGGTATTTCAGGCATTTGGAAAATTTTAGCCTTCACGTGCCCAACACATGATCAATTTTGGTTAATTTAAACTGATGGAATCCCAATTATAATAGTACACCATCGTCTTTTAATAGTTATAATAATATACGGTCCTGTTTTGATAATAAATGAAACTACACGGTTATTTTTTGAAGTTATTCCTATAATCAATGCAGAAGCAGACTTTTCCCCTCTCGGCCCAACTTACGTTAATATTATCAATTTCCACAAACAAAGAAATTCGCAAGAGCTAGAAGACACGAGAAATTCTCTCCACTGTATACCGAAAAAAAAAGGTATCAGAATTCTTTTACCTTTACAAGAGTCTTATACAGTGGCAGCTATAACCATCGGAGCACCCAAATAACCGTCTCAACTAAATTTCATTTCACACAGGTATACAAAAAAGCTTTAAAACTCAACTCACCATTGGACGCCAAATCTATCCTTGCAGCTCAAGTTTTCTGGGTTTAGGGGAATTCGATAGCCTATGCTGCTGGGATACAGTAGGATGAGCTAAGAGCCGGGGGCAGGACACAGATTAGGTGGGGCCCGGCAGGATTGCAACTAATATTTGCCTCGTCGACGTTAGGTAGCCCTAGGTGGGGAGGTCGAACATGTCCTGCCACCAGCGGAAGGCATAGAATCGAGATTACTATCCTTGAGCCTGTCATGGTAGAAATAATGATTTGAATTAATAACAAAAAAAATCTATAACTTATCAGAAACTTCCTTAATAAGTGAATATAGCAGCTGTTGAAAGTACCTTGTTTTATTGAGAGAGAAACATGCCCTCTCTTTCTCCCGGCAATCATCCAATTTTCAGGATTTGCATTAACTTCATATAGAACCTCATCCTGCATAAGATGAAAAGAGACAAAAGGTTCACTGAGGTTATTCAAGATTTACGTGAAATCTTGACCATTCAAGTTCAAAGAAGATGCAGAACACAGAATAATTACATATATATAAAATATAAAATAAATAAATAAAAGTCGCTGTATTTCAGGGTCCTTAAGGGCAGAATGCCGAAAAGTGGTGTATTGAGCATGCGAAATGATTAAACAATGAGTTCAGAGATGGCGGTGAGTACTTGACTTACATTGTTAAGGGACATTTCATCTTCAGATTCCTTTAGCCGCTCAACTCTCCATTTCATGGTAACAAGCTGCCCCACTCTAAGACCATCAGAAGGAAGAGGAAGAAAACCAACTGCCAGGCTTGGATCAAGCACCGGCCTTTGCAGAAGAAGAGCACTCCTGAATACTAACTCCTGTTTGGCATCCACAGGTGGGTGAGCTCCAACGGTTCGCTGACCAGAAATTCCATATTTGATATTCAGTATACTCTCTGGTTCTGGCACCTTAGCTTCATCTGTAAATCAAAACAAGTGATGTTCAGCTGTCTCTGTCCTCAGTGCAAGAATAACTTATTTAATGTCTTGATTACAGCAATGGCACAGAAGAAAATTGATTTTGACACAATTAGAATAATCCATTTGTACCTTAAGCCTTTATTCCAAGCACATAAGGTGTCAAAAAGTAGAAGGAAAAAAAGATGGGGATTTCACCAGATTACTCAGGGCTCGGGAGAGCCAAACCTTTCTACAGTTCGGGCTCAGTCAGCTTAGGCAACAACCAGGACAAGGAGAAAAAGTTCATAATCATGTCCTTAAGACCAGGTGGTGACATAAAATAAAGTTGTTCAGACATAAGGACCAATAGATCAGGCATCCATTATATTTAACGAAACCAATTCAATATTCATATAGCTACTGTAAATCAACCAAATTCTGAAACTAAAGTTCCACCAATGATTAACTGCATATGCTGAAGGAATGACTATTTGGATACCCCTAGACATATTTTGGACTATTAGATATCTTACATTTTTTTTTTCGAAGTAAAAATCTACAACACTATAGTTTATGTTTGATGGAAATAACCAATTTATCCAACTTGACATTTAACATAAAATCCCATGATACTTTTATCAGTCAAATGCTTTTACCTTCAGTAGCTGTCTTCCCCAAGCATATACTGAACAAGATTCCCGCTTTAGAAGTTGGAGAAATGACAAGGGGGAAGAAACATGAAGTCGGTCTTCCATCCTTTTGTCCTGTATGAACAAACCCGTCTTGAAGATCAAGCGAAGCATCATAGATAGTTAATGTCGACTTCAACTGCGAGTGCAGTATCACCTATAGCAACATTAATCAATGAGGTTTTAGTTAGATAAACCATGGCAAAAGCATCCCAGACAATTCTTTCCAACCATATTGAATAAATTTGACAAGTTGAATATAAAAAAATGACCTCCCTTGACTGCCACCGCAATTTGAGTACATAATTGGCAAACAATTGGAAATTATAAAGAGTTTAGTTTTAAAAAAATGTTGAACTGTCCCACATTGATAGAATGTGGATTTACCGACCACTTGATATACTTGTCAGGGCCGTCCACCTAATAGCTTAAGCTTTTGGAGTTGGAATAAGTTTACAAAAACAGAAAAACAGATTGCAATTCCAAAACAATATGAAACAAATTTCACAGCTTAACAAGCTGAAATGGTCAGTCACATTGGAGGATATAACATGATTGTATTCGAACGCTGCTTGATTTTTAAATTTTTATTTAACTAAGCTTAATATGCAATATTATATACCAACATATGTTGGACCAAGTGGTAAAGGACATGCTTCCCTTTAAGCAAGGTCTAAAGTTCAAATCTTGGTAAATACATTGCCTATAAAAAAAAAGTCACATATTTATTTTTATTTTTGTATACCTAACATTTGATATCCTAGTTTTTTTATTTTATTTTATGAAAATCAGGTATCAGACTCCATGTACTATCATGGCCTGAATCTGTGCAACATGGACTCCATTGTTTGCAAAAATAAATTAGATGAAGCTTCAAAGCTCAAAATTGGTAAATCCACTACTACAGCATGGTATTTTTAAGCCATTATCCCAGCATGGAATTCTGTCCAACAAGATTTTATGCCATCTACTGATTAGGATCAAGCGATGCCAATATGAATAGCACGTGAAGATTGACTCTAAATAAGAATGCAACTGATAACTCAATTAAACAACCTAGCGTACCTGTAAAAGCAAAGTACCATCATTGCACTTATCAGTGACACGTGTGCTGACATGGAAAGGGTCAGTGAAATGCACAGCTACAGTTCTGCAAGTCAGTATAAAGTGGTTTAGAGAAAGTTGAGTATGTGCGTAAACACGATAGATGACCAATAAAAATTAGAACATATTTGCAATTTGCAACGATTTTGAAGAGTGGTAGAAGACATGCCTTTCAAATATTTGGTTGTGGGATACTCCAAATTCAAGTTTAAGAGCTATTGTCCTCATTCCATCAACAATACTCTGTTTTTGGGGAACGGCTACCAATGAACACAAGCAAGCAGTTCATACATATGATATGCAACAGAAACATGCATTTGACAAAAAAGGTGCAAATCTACAAAATATGGTGCATTATTCTAACCTGAAGATGATCCCCTTGCAAGGCTGTCATCAATAGCACGAACAGGAATCCACATAATAGAAGTAACATTGCTTGCCCAATCGGGGAACCCTATTCTACCCTCACAAAGACTTAACTGTTCACTTTCTTCAGTGCAGGCCAAATAACTATCTTTTCCAGCAACACCACAGCTTGTCTTGTCAATACCACTCTGTGATTGATCAGTGTATCTCTCCATTTCAATAATAGACTTTTCAATTTTCAAGCCTGGACCAGTATCAATATGCAAGACAGCACCTTTGAGAGAGTAGCTAATAGGCCTTATTATAATCCCAACCCACTGTGGTTCATTTATAAGCAAAGCAGATGAAATAGCTGCGGAGAGATCAACAAGAGCTCTTGGTTTAGATACCTAAGAAAGAAATGGTTATATTAGATGTTTAATATAATATTAGTGATACAGAGAGAGAAAGAGAGATGTGTGAAGCCTCCAGAAAGTATATCAAAGACACTATAATTTACAGGAACAATTATGATGCCAGAATTTTAATTACAAATTCCTCCCCTAGTTTAACATGAGTGGCATTACCTTCAAGATAGGTCTGGTTGGCTTTTCAAAGCTCATAAAATCATCGCTTTCTGCTGGACCACCCTTCGAAAAACTATGAGATCTAAATCTCAATTGTCCAATCTGCCCAGTAAGAGCACCCAATACATAGGAACCTGGTTTTTGGGGCGGAAGAGGGAGAGTGATGATATTTCTACCGGGCTGTAGAACAGTTGCAGTAGAACTTTTTAAAGCCTGAAACATGAGATACAATAATTAAATTTCTGGAAGCCTGGGATAATATGGCATGTAAATAGGCTCTTTGTTGGGAATAAAAAGGGGCAGCCCAGTGCATGAGGCTCTATAATAACATATGTTTAAGCACACCTTAACACCTTCATCAGCATTAAATGTTGCCATCAAAGTGAGACTAAGTGAATCAAGGGTGATCTCATCAGGGAAGCCACTCCATACAGTAACAGATAATACACCTGGATCCCCATCGCACAATTCCAATGGAGGCCCTGGATTGCCAGAAAAAGTAATCAATGATGAAACATCGAGGGGAACAGGATCCTTCATTTCACTGTGTGCAAGGCGGATAACTTCTGACTGAAAAACTCGGCGTTCTTTTATCGAGAACAATCCTTTATCTAGTGAAAGCAATCTCACACAAGATGACAGGTAGCCAGCCTGATCATTTAGGATGCTCTGACACTCAGCTAAATTTGGCAGCACTTCAGCTAACAAATCATGCCATCCTTCACCTGCATACAGGGCACAAACTTTCTCATATGACTTCGCAGCAAGATCATAATTTCCATGCCGAAAGTAGACAGCTGCTATTTCGCCATCAAGGACGACTCCATGTCTTTTCCACCAAGAACGATGGTAATTCTCAGCAGCACCTTTAGTTAGCTCCAGATACTTTTGCTGTCATGAACAAATCTTGAGTTGAGAGAAATCCACAGAGAATCTTCAAGAACAACTGTTAAGTAAGACCATGGCTTCTGCTAAACAACAGAAGAAGAGACCATATCTCTCGTAGGACTTTTTCATTTATCAAGTCATGTATATGTAGATAATATATTCCAATCAAATGACACATCACACTATTGGATAGAAATGCCACCTAGGGAAAATTAATAAAAGCAGTAAATTGCATCATGAGATATCTACGTCGACCATGTAGGACCTCTAAGCTACAACAGAAAGTGTTTTCTTAAACAGATACAATAGATGCTGATACCTCATACTCCTCTGGTGATGACAATGATTTCCACAGATCAGAATTAGTTATTGTTTGCTGCAGAGCATGCTCAGCAGCAACATAAATCTCAGCAAGTCTCATAGGTTGATCAATTGAAGTCTCAAAATTTCCCGGCGAGGAATTAGTACGTGGCATATAACTTGCTGGTGCTTTCTGTGATGGAGACATCCTCAAAGAAATATCTGAACCTGATCTGTCAGTTCAAAAGCCAAATTAGATATGAACTCAACATCCAATAATTGAGAAAAGGCTTGACAAAAAGCCTTCTGCACAAAACATTTGTATATTGATGAGGTAAAGTGACGGGCCCCCCTCAGTTATGTTCTCTTTGCCAAAGCCCCCAGCATAAAAGGTTGCTTTGACAACAACAAAAAGGCTTCTGCGAAAGACAATGCAAGTTTGAAAAAACTAATGGCACTATGTTCGCATTACCCATCTGGCATCTCCGTCATATTCCCAACAGAAAGAGAAGCCCTGCGCCTGTTAGCCTCACGCATAAGAACAGAGGGTTCGAGAGGCAAGGGTTTCCTCTGAATACTGAAGTGTTTCACCCTGGGAGTAGCTTGAAGAATGCTCTGTTTAAATAATACAATGAAAACATATTCAATAATACTTTCCATGGAAACTTGAATAAACACCATGTTCATGGGGAGAAGTACCACAACCATCAGGCGAAAAAAAATATAGTAAAAGTACCGAGAAGATATAAAAATGGTATTTTCAACTATATCTTCAACTCATAGAATCAACTTCTCTTGCATTACAAGGACTGTTATAACAAACCCATCTGGCATCATAAACAACTTTATAGCATAACATAGAGCATAACATGTTTATCTGATCCATTTTTGGATCCTCAATGTCTTCTTTCCCCCTGAATGTGTTGTTCCCATTTCGGGATCTTGCTTCCTTTTTTTAATAAAATTGTTCTTTTTTTTGCTGATAAAAAAACTGAGACAATGAAATGCAAGTTATGCCTTGTGTAAGTATAATTTGCATAAACTCCAAGATAAAGCAAATAATGGAAAGATTAAGAAAACCAAATGACATAGTTCAATAACATATCATTGGACAAATAGTATGAAGATCTGCAAGTTTCTTCAAAATAGAAGGGTAATTTTGTTAGGTCTGTGGGTGAGGTCACCGTGCAGGCACGTCAGAATTGCCTTTAAAGCTTAATAGGACAATTAAAATTCCATCAGATGACCGACACTGACACTGTTGATCCATTTATCCACATTATTAGTCTTTACAATCAACATCAATTGAAAAGAATAAAATCATATAGCTACAAGGCACAGCAATCAGGAAGTTGCATTCCAAGATAAGTCAATATCAGATAAACCATCCTTTTGCATTTCAAAATTTAGCACTCATTCAGACTTGCCTTTTCTTTCACAAGTGCTTCAGATGAGGCATCAGATGGAAGTGAAGGCCAGACTGCTGGTTTGGGCCAAGGAAGCATGCTAAGTGAAGCACTGCCCAACGAGAAGCAAACACAAATTTAGCACGGACACATGACAATAGTTAAGAGGAAATATGGCATCACCATTCTTGAACTTTTTATGATCAATACGCTGACCGAACTTGCTTTTAAGGAAGTAAAACTTGAAACCAAATCTCTAATGACTTCAAGTTTCATACCTATTGACGGGACTTCTTTCTATATCTGTTCCATATCCAATCAAATATGCAAGCCTCATGAACTGCCACAGTCATAAATATATCTTAGTAAATAGCTTCCATTCTTTGTCAGAGTTTTCAAGAAGAAAAGGCTAGAGTTTCCTGGTATAAGTCCCACATAGCAGTATGCCAATAATAAGTCTCCGATATTGTCATGATTTTCTAGCAGCATTTCACTTAAACAAATGAATTCAGTAATCTTTACTAGCCAACTTTAAGCGCAAGCATTTAAAAGTAAAATTATTAAACTAGAACTCTGCAATTTCCTTCTTAAAAATTAAAAGCTAACCTTGACCCTAGACAGTGAATAAAGATCACCCAGGAGGCGGTAGAATTCCTCTCTATCATGTGCCACAACTCCATCACTATAACGAGACGAAGTTTCGTTGATTAAGGCCAAGCAAGCAGTTATTACCCAAACTTCACGTGTACAAAAAGGTAGCATGTTCTGGAAAATACTCCAAGAAGAAGAAAAACAAGAATCAGCACTATATTATTTAAAATTAGCTCAAAGGAAGTGGGTAATAAATTTATGGATGAATAAAAAGCATTAACAAATGGAAAACCTGATACCTCATGCAGTGCCAAGGCCTTTGAGAAAATTATTACAAATGAGTAACCCCTTGATGCAACTTCAAATGGACGATTCAAATTGAATAGTAGCTGGCATTCAAACATAAATAAGGAACATAAGCACCCCAACCAAGGGAGAATCAAATCATTACAGTTTCATAAGTAAACTATGGATTCTGAGATAAGGCTCGGTTATAATATGAAATGTCCGTGAGATAAGGTCCTCTAGCATGACACTACAATAATGCATAAGCAAAAGGAATACAAGAAAATAGGTGTGATATCGAATTCACAGTTCAATTCTCATAACGACAAATTCAATTAGTGATACTGATAATGTGAGCTTTTTTAAACCAAAACGGAAAGATCGGTAAAGACTAAGCATATAGTTCATAGCTGTAATTGGATTTCAGTTCTAGTGACACGGGGCCTGATTCCTTCCGGCCAAATGTGGATTCAAAGATGTACATTTTGTAACTCTTCTTCTTACACCATTAACAGTAATTCACTTCAGCTATGGTGTTTTTAACAAACTAATAGGCAGGTGTATAAAAAGTACATGAATCTATCTTCTGGTACAATGTACTGTACTGGGAGTCCGTATTAAATCTGTTTCAAGTATAAATAATCCCACATCAAATAATGTTGTGACCAGTAATGTTTTTCACATTCACTCAAAAATGATAAGAGAGGATGAATTACTAGGTCCAGTAATCCTGAAGGATACCGAAAACTAATTAAATAGCGAAATTCAGCAATCCACCGCAGAAAGATGTACATGGTGTCAAAGCATTACAGGTCTTCATGAGAAATAAATTAGATAATTTTCATTTGTATGTCAACTAATCTCAATTTGGCATACCTTTGATTGACAGGCGAAGAGATACTGTCTAAACTCAAATTCTCTAAATGAGTCATCTTGAACAATCTGAGTCAATGGCTTCTTTGCAGGATTCAGGATCGCTGCCTGATCATCACCACGGTCAGTTCCTCCAAAATCCCTCGGTTTTCCTGTCATATTGACTGAATAACAAAAGAAAAAAATAATGATCTACTACTCATGTAGTAACTCTTATGAAACACAAGCATTAGTTGACCAAATTATTAAGTGATTTGAGCAGACTAATAACCCAACATACCATGGAAAACAATGGTAAACTGTCTTGTGCATCTAATAAAAACAACCTAGTCCTATATGCAATTAACGGCTTGTTAAGCCAAATCCATATCAATGTCACATTACCCCAAATACTTCTCAAACCAAGGATTTTCTGATCACTCGAAGAAAACAAATGTATATAGAACTATTTGAGCTTATAATGCGACCAATATTATTTGACAACATAAATATGAATCAGAATATGTATATTGAAATAAAAAGGTAACACCCCCACTCACACCTGTTTCTAAATAGCAGAGTTCTAACTCATCGTATTCACGCAATGCTTCTTCATGAAGATGAGCCAACTCAAACATAAAAGCCAAGCTTTCCTGAAAATTATGAAGATACCGAGAGAGCAAGAAAGTATCAAAAAATGCTGAAGAAGATATCAAGAGCAAGAAACGATCTAATATGTTGAAGGATTAAGTGACAGATAACTAGGGGTTTCTGAAACTTGGGTTTCAACATCTATGTGATTTAGAAACTTATAAAAAAATTGAGGAAAAAGGTATACAATAGAGCAACCTTCAAAATGAAGAAGTTACAGAAATTCCAAATAGGCATGAAACGCTGTTCACTGAGCTTCCGGATCTCATCCTCATAAAATTGAACTCGCTTGTCCAATGTATTTCTGATGCATTCTATAATCTTGGATTCCAAATCCTCCCAAAAATTTGGTTCAGGGCCGTATAGATCTAACTTGCAGCATCTGAGAGAAACACATTTTTAGAACACATAAGAGAGGCAGATGACTTTTATCAATAACCTTGAAGTTTAAAGGTGGGGACTGGAGCAAAAAGAGCAATATGAAAAAGAATACACAAAAAGATCTTTTAGAGGGAAAAAAATCAAAGCTATACTCTTCCCTAATAATATACAGCAAGCTCTTAGCGAAGAATAAAAATTAAATAAATGTGAATGTCATAAGATGCGTTAAATCTAGAAAATGACTTCTAAGGAAATAATTTCAGGAAGAAAAAAAACTCTGTAGGGTATGTATAATCTAGATGATTGAAGATTTATGTAATAAAATATATGCACACAACTTATTTTACTGATTTACTCAATCCAGTTGAAGACAAAACACGATAATGACTTTGTGAGCTTACCTTTCTCTCTTCTTGGAGCTGAATTCAACTTCAAGTTTTGCATATACTCTTTTCGCCATCTTGGTTGCCTGATCATTGTTCGGCTGAGCTCTAGACACAAATACAATAAACCACTCTCGCTCGTCATTTTGAACAATTAGTTTCAGGCGTGGTTTAAGGATGGTTTTGAACTCATCAAGGTCCTGGAGAAGAAAACTAATATTCAGCCAGATAGAAGAAATGCAATCCAAAAATAAACACCAAAACAATAGAGAAAACCATATCATAATTAAGTTCTTTTTTCTGTTCTCTTGGCCATTTGAAAATCAAAAACCTAAATTTAGGGGTTTATTTGGTTCTACAAGAGTACTTAGGATGCATAGACTGAAGGTGTAAAAATCCAGGCAGGGTTCTCCTAAAGCAAGGACTACATAAAGTTAGGATGGTGGTTGCTAGCTGAAAAGGGATTAAGTACGTACCCAACATTATACAGATACAATATATAACATTACTAAAGCAATACTGTAACCTACAACACTAGAGTCTAAGTAAGACATGATTGCAAGTGTACCTCACAAGTAACAAGGACCACGGTTGCGTATGGCTCTCTAAACCAAAATAACGATTGCTCCTGAGGAAAGCGACTGCGAAGTCTTGCATCTGTAGTCAGTATAAATTCAGCAGGCAATGTCTCCAGAAAGACAGGATTACGAGTCTTGTTATTTAAAGAAGCTCTTTTAAAAGGTAACCGCTCTTCAAAGCCATTCTTGATAGTGGGCCACAGATCACTCACATCTTCAACTGCATATAGATATTGTTACATATACATCAGATCAGATAAATTAAAGATAGAACTTCCGGGCACGATGACATTCTCACAGACTATCCATGTGTGTTTAAAGCGCTATAAAATAAACAAAAAACATCACAACATGAAGGTAACAATATGAGGAAGTGTTTCTGAAAGACTGATGGAAATAAATACTTCAGACGACATCAGTAAGAACTTGGACCGTAAGCATCAGTTCTATCCTGATACCCTGTTTCAAATCTATATACATTCCTTTAATACTCACAATGAAGACAACACCACATTGTCCGAGTATCTTCTGAAACACAGTATCACCAGAGTTTTTTTTTCCCTTTGTGTGGGCAAATTGTCTAACCAGCAGTGATAGTCTCTATAAAAGGGTGAAATAGCATCGTTGCAATTTGCAGGTGTTCAGATAAACAGTTATCTTTTACCTGGGTAAATTGGATTTTTATCCCAGCAACTGGAGATCAAGTTTGACGATAGACAATCTTAATATAGATAGAACTAAAAACAAGAAACAGCTAGATAGATATAGAATACTAAGCATATGAACTTCTCCCTCCATCCGAAAATAAGTTTCTCTACTTTCTACAATTGAATGTCCCAAAGTAAGTGTTTTTTTTTTCTTATTTGAGAAGTTAGTTAGTATGAATAAACAATGTGTACAATCCAAGCTAGCTTGAGAGTAACAGTGCTCTGAAGTACCAGAGTCCAGCAAGATATACTTGGCCAATAACAAGATAGATCTAAACGCTCCATCAGCAACTCGGATCATCTTAAATTCTCTAATGCCCTCATTTTAATTCCTTCATGATTCAGAGAGCCAGCCAAATACTACCCATTTATCATACCCAGTTTAAAGTTCAGACAAAGAAATTGAACTTCAAATACATATAGCTTTACATCAAAATTAAGCATTCCAGTTGAAAAATGAAAAACACAGAGCTCAAAAACAATGCCTTCACATTCATAAGATCCAAAAACACAATTCACAGAACCTAAACTCATCATACCAAATAACTAACACTGACATTTCCAGGAACCGGTGAATCTCGGATTCGCGATCCAAACCGGAAAATAGGAAACCAAACTTGAATTCCGAAATTGAACCTAACTTGCATCAGTAATGGATCGAAATGCGCAGTGCGAGGAGGCTACGCTTACCTGAAATGACGAGTCGATCACAGGAGCTCTTGATTGTCTGGAACTGAGCCAAGTAACTGGCCATGTCCGATCTGAAGATACCTCAAGCAGGCTGCACAGACATACAGAGCGAGAGAGATTGAGGGTTGAGAGAAAGAGTGTAGGTGATTGAGTGAGGTCTCGAACTGTGAAGTCGGAGCTCGGTCGGAGAGTGACGGAGATCGAGAGTGTCCTCTCCGGGGATCTAGTGATCTGCGGTATATCAGAGTCGATGTCTATGACCTCTCATCGTGACCGTTGATCTGACTGCATGTCTTCGCCTATCTATGTTCGCTGATGCTTCGGTGCGTGTTTGTGTCTGGTAGTTGAGTTGTCCACACTGCGGTTAGGGGGGTGTTTGGTTACGGGTTTTACGAGCACTTGGGCCGGGTATTGTTTTACTCGTGAGGGCAATTAGGACATTTTGTGTTCCGGGAACCAACCAATCAAAAACTTGCAGATAGGCTTCTTCTGGATGAGGCGCGCCAAAACCTCACAGAGGTCCATTCATGGCGTTCCCGTTATCTTCCACCACCGTCTCTCCCAAGCTCTACCTCTTCTCTCCCTCAATCCAGAAGAAACCTTTCTTCAATACCCATTTCTTGTTTGGCTTCAATGGCGCTCCTCGCAAGGACCCATCAGTATCAGGCCTCTCAACTCTCCGCTGCTTGCCTCACAAACCTTCTCCAATGGTTAGTTTTGAGTCTTCTGATGAATTCTAATTGCAATTATGGGCATTTCTTGTTTGGTTTTACTAGATGAGTTATAATGTAGATTAATATGTATCCGGTTTTGACATTTGATGCTGCAACTCTGATCTTGTGGGAGATTATAGGTTTGGTACTGTCTAGTGGTTGTTTAATCTTCTAGGGTTTGGACCTTTTGTGCCTATGGAGCCAATTTGTTAGCTTATAGTACAATGTAAATCAATTAATGTCCTTTATGTTTTTTGTGTCAAAGCTTATAGATGGGGAAGTAGTTTTAATCATTCATTATGAGGTCTTGGCTTTGTCTGAGGTACTGATAAGATGACTTGTAGAGGATTCAAATTCACACAATGCTAAGGAGATTCATTTTCTGAATAGTGTTTGTATTTTAGTTGGTTTGTCGTCGTTGGGACTTAAGATGGCCGGTAATGAATTGATAAGGTGAAGAAGAGCTCATAAGCATCACTTAACTATGGTGCCTCATTTCTGAAATGATGATTGGAGTATGGACTTGTAGGAACTACCTCAGAAATTGATGTGATTCCAAGTAAATTATACCCATCTCTACAGGAAAAGACAATGCCTACTCATCCTGCAAATTAATTGCACATTTTTAATGGTTAAGTCACTATGAGCAGTTGAAATCATATTAGACTCATGGTCTCTATGAAGTCTTCTCATTTTCTGAGAGGGGTTTTCAGTATTGTAGGAACTGGCAGACTCGCATGGTTCTCCTAGCAAGTTGTGCATGTTAACATTTGGACATGGGGGGAAGAAACTTGAGAGACTAATTGCATCGATCCTTATTTTTGCTCAACTTTCATCTCCTTTACCTGTCTTGCTTGAATGGGACTCTTGGGCTATCTCCCCAGCCAATGCTGTGCTCTATTCTCCAGATACCAAGGTTCCAAGAACAGGGGAACTTGCTTTAAGGAAGGCTATCCCTGCAAATACCAGCATGAAAGCTATACAGGTTGCTTTCTGTACTTTCTCTGTTTTGACATGTTCATATATGTGTTGATTTGGTTTGCACTCACTTTCTACATCTAGGACTCTCTTGAAGATATCTCGTACTTGCTGAGGATTCCCCAAAGAAAGCCTTATGGAACAATGGAGGGGAATGTGAAGAAAGCTCTAAAGGTAATTTTGTAAAGAATATGAACGAAAATAACTTGCTTAGAAATGTTGGTTTTGAAAGAAAAAAAAATCGAACATATTGAGTTTTTGGTTTAGAATTGAAGCTCATTTTGAAGGGAGAGTTCTCCCAATTAACAGCAGCCCTAAATTTGCACTAATTTTTGTATTTGCTTCAAACCTTACAAATGTCAGGTCCTCATATGGTAAACCACTTTTTTTTATAGGCACTTGTAACTGCAGGTATGAGGATTACAGTAAACCACTTTCTTCTCTAGTGCTAATGAAATCAATGCACCTTAGAGCACATTGTAGTTGCACATGTGTTGTGTTTGCTGCAAGCACAAACAAAATTCTTGTTTTATATTTTTAATTTCTACCATGGGTTTTTCAGTTTTTTTCCTAACTACTTCCATAATGTACATTTGTATATATGCTTTCAGTTAATGAGTCCTAATATTTACTATTTATCTTTTGCTTCTTTCTATTTTCCCCTCATGTTCATGGGTTCAGATAGCTGTTGATGAAAAGAATTCTATCTTGTCAAATCTCCCAGAAGACTTGAGAGAAAAGGGCTCCACATTGTATACATCCCTTATTGATGGAAAGGTACTTCAAATTTTTATGTGGTTTTTACAACCTTCTCTTATCCATAGGAGAGTTCCATTTTCAATGATAAAAAAGATATGTTGTTTTATATTTACTGTGCTTCATGATGTAATTATTGTCAAGGATGCTATTATGAGATTTGACATCTTTTGCTTCTATACATCTCTCTTTGAAGGAATGAATAGCCAAAATATCTTATATGTTGATAACACCATCAAGAACTGTTTTTATCTTGTATTTACTTCAGAGCCTATCTATGAATACTGATGAATTTTCCTTGATTATTTAGGGTGGATTACAAGACCTCCTTGGGCGTATAAAGGAAAAGGACCCAGATAAAGTTTCTGTAGGTCTTGCGGCTTCCTTGGACACTATTGCAGAACTAGAGTTGTTGCAGGTAGTAGATGATTTGCTGATCTAACAAGTTACTTTACTAGATATAGTTTCATAAACATAATGGTTCTTGAAGTAGCATCATGTTCAAGATACAATCCTCCAATTGTAGCTGCTATCTTGTTATACTTGGAATTAAATGATCCTTGTGTTGCATATATCTATAATAGGTCTTCAATATAAAGTCAAATAGTTGATAAGGACACTATATCTGCATGAAAATAAGTCTCAACTTCATGTTGTTTGCAACAGGCCCCAGGGTTATCATTTTTGTTGCCGGAGCAATACTTAAAATATCCAAGGTCAGTCTTCTCCAGACAAGATTATACATATATTGTTTCAGAAATGATTATATCCATGCATATATTGTTTCAGAAATGATTAATATGCATGCATATATTGTGAGATGATAGTTTGAAACCATGACAAACATGATTATGTCGATCTATATCCATTTTATTTCACATGGCATGTAGACTTTCATCTTTTTTTTACTTCCATTGTTATTAATCTTTCGGCAATATCAAGGTGTTCAAATATAGAAGCATAGGTTTTGGCTTGTTCAGTCTTTATATGACAAGCTTCTTATGCATGATAAAAAAAATCTTTTTTGACTGATGCAATATTAACCATACATATACTTTGTACTTAATTAGGCTAGCAGGGAGGGGAACTGTTGAATTTACTATCGAAAAAGGAGATGGCTCAACATTTTCTCCAGAAGCTGGTGGTGAAGCGAAAAGTACTGCAACACTTCAGGTATATCAAAATTTACTTATCATTCTCTTCAGAGTCTAAGGTCATGTCTTAAATTTAATGCTAACTTCTCTTTTTTCATCAAGGTTATTATAGATGGATATTCAGCTCCATTAACAGCAGGAAATTTCGCAAAACTGGTAAGGTAGTTGAACATCACTTCAACTATATGTGATCTTGTTGAACTATATGTAATCTTGTGATGGAGCACATAGTTACTTGATGATTCAACTCTCTAGGTGATTGATGGAGCATATGATGGCACAAAGCTCAGTGGCACTGACCAAGCTGTTCTCTCTGAAAATGGGGCAGGCAAGGACAGAGGTTATAGTGTGCCCTTAGAAATAAAGCCATCTGGCCAATTTGAGCCCTTGTACAAGACAATGCTAAGTGTGCAGGTATGTGTATGCTTCAGTTACTAGCTATTTATTTTCCATAACCAAAAACTATCAGTGACCTTCATTGACCACTTTGTTGAAAGGATGGAGAATTGCCGGTGCTTCCACTGTCTGTTTATGGAGCAGTTGCTATGGCACACAACGATACCTCTGAAGAATACTCATCACCGTACCAATTTTTCTTCTATCTTTATGATAAAAGAAATGTAAGTAGAAACACAACATATGGGTCATATTGATTTAGCATCTCATCATCTGATCAAAAAAAACAAAAGATTTATCATCTCATCGATCTTATCAAATGTTCTATGTTTTTGCCTTTATGTTAGGCTGGCTTGGGAGGCTTATCTTTCGATGAAGGTCAATTTTCAGTCTTTGGGTATGTTTCTAAACCTCTTATCTATTACTTAAGTAGATACAGATTAGTTATGTATCGATCAAGTGGTGACTTTTCTTGTCCTTTGCCTCTTATTCATCACACAGATACACAACAGTCGGGCGGGATATTCTTCCACAGATCAAAACTGGAGATGTGATTCGATCTGCAAAGCTAGTGGACGGTCAAGATCGCCTTATATTGCCCATTGAGGACTGACCTGCTCTCCGTTCTTTGCATATAACATTCTGAACTACTATCATCACATACTTGTCATTGCAAGTGAAATTGAAATTTTCTGTACTTTGGATCAATGTGCAACATATTCAAATTATATATATTTGAGTTTGAGTTTTGTATTGACTTAGCATTCAAGTGGTCAATTCGCAATGTTGCTATTACAGGAACAACATCTTAATCTTATCTAGTACTCATGAAGCATGATCATAACATAGCTTTCTCAGAACTGCCCTGTAGCTTCTTGTAGCTTGGACCATTTCTTGAAACATCTTTGTAATCATCGTCACTCTCACAGATTGATTGGCTCACTCCTTAAACCATGTTTCTGTCAATGGAGATTTCGGTTTGATTCGTCTGTTTCACTAAGAAGGCCCCATTTGACTTTGTCCCAAAATCGAAGTCACCATCATCACTATTCTGGAGAATGAGTGGATCCCATTTAAAAAAATATTTCTCTCTCCGGGCTCGTTGTTGGTTAGAAAATCCACCGTCGGTGATCGGAGCCTTCTTCAGAATCATCATATAATCTTGTTTTAAACATAAGATTACTGGTTTGATTAATTTCAATCCTTGTACTTGTAATATTACATTTTTTTTCTTCTCAGTCGAATAATAATACAATTGAAAACATTTGTCTTTATAGGCTAATTAATAGAAAGGGGTCTAAAACCCTACATAAATATAACTATTATAAGGGATTTCATTTCTCATAATCTATTGGTTATGACTTCAATTCTCATGTACTGAATTAAGAGGGAAAACTTTGGAATAGTTTGTCCACAACAATTTATTAATTTTAATTAATCAAATGGGTTAAATTTGAACTCATCTTCTTGGCTAAAATTGTTTACACCAGAACAAGGTTAAGTAGTTAGTCATCCAATCAAATCAATTAACTTTAGTTGTGATATGGATTTTAAATAACGTGACGTATTTAAATTTATTTACGAAAAGATCATAATTCTATATAAATGTGTGTAAGACTCAATATAAGAGTCGTTTTCATTTATCATTATTACGTCAATTAAAACATATAATTTTTGAAACTTATATGGTTTATATTAAACTAATATATCTTTGTTCTAATATTGATGCTGTCAAAATTGTGTGGAAAATAACACTCATATGCATGTTACAAAGTTTTCTGAATAAGGTAGGATAAGGTATCAAGTTGGTTAACCAACCTAATACAACATTCCAAATACATGCAAGAGATAATGAATAATTTTCACCTTTCTTTTTCTTTTCCCCCTCGATAACCTTTCTTGCCTTTCAACCTTTGACTTGTGAATTGACATAAGAAATAAAGTAAATAAAATTAAAGCCACAAGTTTTGAAGATAAAGCTTCAAGCCCAATAACTCATACCATATTTGTAATTGGTCCAATAAAGCCCAATATCTATTTCATTTGTTTAAATGTGAGAATAATGGTATGGATAAATTGCACACAGATATTTTTATAAATTGCTCACAAATTACGAATATATAATCTTATGATAATTTTATTTTATAGACATGTGACTATCTTTATGAACTTCTAAGTATTGCCTTTATGCAAGATAGTAATTAATCATTGTAACTTTCTAAATTTTTTTCGTCACATGACTTACACATACTTTTAAGATTTTATTGTATTTCTAAAATACTCGTTCTCATCATATAATTTTCTGATTTATGTATATTCAAGAAGGTTTTAGGCAACGAAATTAAATTAAAACCGGGGTCACGTTAAGTCATACGGCGAATAAAATCTAAATTTTTGATGATTTCCGTCTATTTTAAACCATGGTGGAACCTGAAAATTCACTAAGATAGATATATATCTGTTGAAAATTCACCGTAAAGTTACGTGTCCATAAAAAATATGATATGAAGTTTTGGTTTGTGGGAAATATATAGAAACAGTTGTATGTAATTTACCCTAATCGTGTATGTCTACCAACACAAACACAAACACGAACTATATATCGCATTTATCTTTTTTGACAAATGTATATTCATTACATCAAAACAATGTTTATGGTTCTAAACTATATTTAATTTGTTGAAATACATGATTAATAGTAGATGTCAACTGAAATGTTTTGCATATGAAAAAAGAAGTTTATTATTCATCTTTTTAGCATATGTATACCAAATAGATCAATACTGTCCATAGGTCTAAACTTGCACTTGCACTTGCACACAAATTAAGTAAGATGTGCACATGCTTAATCAACCATGAAAACCAACCCATTTTTAGTAAGTTTACTGATGAAAATGATGACACCTTTCATTAGCAGTACTATCTTTTTGGCAAATTGCAGGCTTAAATAATGTAAGATTTCATTCAAGAAATTGCCCCCACATAATATTTTCTGACAACTCATGATTGAACTATTCTAACTTCTCATTTCTTTCTCTCTCTTCCACTATTAATATATGTGTGTAAATATATATTTGAGGAACTAAGAATTAAATGATTTAGGGTATATTAAAAATGGAGTGATGATGGAAGTGAAATATGAAATTATCATTTTTCTTGAACATCTATTATTCTAAAATGAAGAAATAATTATTTGATTTTTGTATAAAGTTGATTTGTACTCCTTACTTATAAAGGAAATAAATTAAAGGTATTTAATTTGTGTGGTTTTAAGTTAATGATTCCATTAATTAGACCCTATACCTATATGCAAATATACTTAACTATTGTCTTTTCACAACAAACATATATGACACCTCAAACCCTAGTACCTGCTAATTATCATATCTTTTGGGAGATGAAATCAAGGTGATGAGCTTTATATCTTTGTTTCAAGTGTCAACTCTACACGTGTGTAACCTTAATGCCCAACTCATGTCCTTGTTATTTCAATGAATGTGCAAACCCTACTTTAATCAAATATGTTTATATATCTTGTATGTGTGTCTTTTTTTAAAAATAAATTATTATTAAATTAATTATATAAATATTTTATCGTTTGATCAGATATGTTTTAATATGCATATTAAAATTTATAATAAAATAAAAGTATTGTAACTTCACAAGTCAAAACACATACTAGATATATATGATGTCTACTATATCTTTTACATTCTTGCTTTTCCTTTTAGATTCTTCACTAAACTAATATTAGGAATGGGAAATAATGATGATAGCAAATGAAAGTGATGAGTTTATTTACCTTCTAGGGTTTTATGCAACTATTGCTAGATACCTTCATTCAGAAAGTCAAAAGGCAAGGTCAATTGAGAAATATAGTAATTTTTATTACCACCTAATGCAAATAATCCATGATCATATAATCTGATTAATTAAAAGCAAATATAATCCTAAGTTTTTTAATAAAAAAATAGTCCTAAGTTCTTTGCAATAATTAACATCTTATACATGCAAATCACACACATATATAATTATATATAGCAAGATAAAAGTAAAATTATATCGAAAATTAATTATATTTATGGCCTAACATC
>JAYMSW010000710.1:0-20092 GCA_036897725.1 Erodium texanum | reverse complement strand
TATTTTCATTTTCCAGAGAAATTGAATCCAACCTTCAGAAAGTGAGAATCAGTTACAATACCTGAAGAAAGAGAAGAAGTTGTGTTGAAATCACAGTATCACTTGCGAAAAAGATGAAGAAAGTCAAGTTCAGATTCAAAAACCCTAGAAGTTAGAAATGTAAAAAGAGGGAGAAAAAGAGAGTCGCTCTTTTATTTTGTTGCTGTAATCAGGATAAAAGGTAAGTAAATACTTTAATTTTGAGCTGAGTTCACCTAATTTCAACGAGTTGACTGGGTGAGTTGATCGAGTTGCCGGGTTGACCCTCCGTTGACCACATTGACCGAGTTTGACGAGTTCGGCCAAGTTCTACCAAATTTGGCCGAGTTTGACCGAGTTTGACTTTTACCGAGTTCTTGACTAAGACCTGCGTATCGGTCTCGGCAGCTTGTTTTTTCCGAGATCTCCCGGGTTTTAGAACACTGCGAGCATGAGACGAAGATGCAAAGGTCGAAGAGGACTCACATGCCGAGAAGGAAAAGGCTGCAGTATGAGCACTCACACGCCGAGAAGGAGAACACGATTAATCTGTTGGTGGGTTAATTTCCCGATCTCTATTTTCTGAATTATTTCGAGCACGATAGGATGATTGAGCGCAAGCACTAGTGAATCTTCAATATCGTACCGAAGCACAGGCACCCAAATCTGGACATCGGAGAGGGATCCCGACCAGATCTGGCCATCGGTGAACCGAACGGTGATGTCGCATAGCACTAACGGAGAAATCGTCGGAAGTTAACCACAACGCCGAGACCAATGACTCACCACAACATCGGTTATCTGAGCTCCGGCACTATACCGGTGCACCCTTGTCGGCGGAACTGATAGAGATGATACTGTTGGGTTACGACTTTCCCTTTTCGTTTTCTTTTCTTTTTTTAAATTATTTAAATTATGTATTTTGTTTATTTGAAGGGCATTCTCGATATTTTGGAAAAATATCAGGTCATGTGCCTTGCACATGACCAAAAATTTGGTTTTTTCTCTTAGATTTAACATTGTTAGTGTTTTATGAACCTTAAAAAAAGTTCACCTTAGTCATGTGAACGGGTCGATAGTTTAAAGTGATTATGTGAAAATGGGTCATAGATCACGGTAGTTTTATAAATTGTTCCCTAATTTTTTTTATAAAAAAAAGTATAGAACACCGGTGCTTTTGAGGGTTATCCCTAAAAACAATTCCCACAACATAGAGATTCTCTCATAGTGTTTCGCCTTTTGGGCCTCTATCATTTTCGTTTGTCTATATCCTCCATTTTCATAATCAACTTGAAGTACGTCTCCTTTAGGCGGATCTTGTTGCCTCTAGTCTCGTCTTCTTGATGTTTACAAACGCTTGAGCTTGGGACGGTAGTTTGTAACGGTTGATTGAACACGATATAATTAGACCCAGAAGTAGAAATAATGATAGAGTCCCAATCGGGTTTCATGTCGATAAACATCGGATAAGAGTGGCAAAACTGAGGTTGGAGAAAGTGAGGGCACTGGATTTCAGAAAGGAGAGTGTAAAATTTTGTGTGATATTCAAAAGTGTTTGGTGTTGATTTTTGTAAGGAGAAACTGTCTTTGGTCTCCAACGGTTTTTTCCTGCCTGCTGCGCCTGCATATGGTGCATAGTCGTTGGTTATGCTAATCATTTGTTGCAGTTGGAGCAAAGTAAAGACCGAAGAATCATTCGTCGCTGTTGGGGCAAAGTCAAGACCGAAGCACCATTCGACTGAATTCATAGACAAAATGAAACCCTTCAATTCGTCGGGTGAAGTGGTGTTCGATTGGCGATTTAGATGAATTTTCCGATCTTTTAATTTCATTCTAGATGCTCTTAGTCTAACTACTAAAGTACTTGAATATGTGTGTAAACCAATTTTCAATTATCCAATTCAAACAAAGCAAAACACATTGTCATACATCACTTGCTCTCTAAGCTTATTTGAATTCCAATAACCGGTATTGTTATATGGTGCGTTTTATTAAGTTGTGTGAGCACGTATTATTGACTCAAGGGACCACGGTACAAGTACACGCGGTGACGTCTCATTGGGTTCCTAAGTAACCGTTGGAACGTTTTTCGTCTTACTTGAGGTGGTCCTGCTCATAGAATGATCGTGGTTCTCTATGGCAATTGCTGGCAATGGCGATGGTACTTAGGTCACGATTGTGCCCTGATATTTCCTTGTCTTGAATTTGGCTAAAATCGATTAGTGAGTATAGTAGAGATAGAAAAAATGGCTCACATCGAGCCTTCTCTGTAATCGCTCTTCTTTATCAATACACTTAGTTAATTTCCCTTGTCGATTCATTGTTCATTTCAATTAATTGGATTCCAGATCCAATAGTAGTATTAGAGACCTTCATCCAGCGACTTGGGTATGGAAGATAGCGAAGTCGTGTGTGATACATCAGTTCGTAAGGAGGTCGATTCCTTGAGATATGAAATCTTCGAGCTCCATGCTCTGGGACGACCCACCCAGGCAGAAATCGAATCCATTAAAGCTCAGCTCGAAGGCATGGATGAAATCAAGCATGGAATAGCACTATTGATGCAGGATAGAGGCCTCGGCTAGAAACCTCCTAACCAAGGAAACAAAGGTAAAGCTCCTTCTACCTCTGCAACTCCCTACCAAGCCTCCTTCTCGCCCTTTGATCCTCCACAAAAAACCCACCAGCATACCACAGGGACTTCTTATCATGGCCCAGCTCCCCTGGGATGCTCAAACCCAGTTGTTCGTAATTTGGCTTCAGAAAAACTGTTTGTGTCTTCCAATTTTCTCTCCTCAGGTTTCATAGCTCCACCTTCCTCCTCTCAGAACCCGCTCCACACCACCACTCAGATTCCTTCTACAACATCCCATATGGCGTCACCTCGTCCATACGTGACTCCCCTCAATATACCTCACTATACACAAACCACAACCCAAATAACATCACCTCATTCACACTTCAAAACCCCAAACCTGTCTCTGCCAACATTTGATGGCAAGAATGTGCACGGTTGGATTCGCCGTTGCATTGTCTATTTCAACTATTGTGAAGTCTTAGAAGACCACAAGGTAAAGCTTGCTTCTCTACATTTCACGGGTCCAGCAGAATTTTGGTATGCTAAATATTGCTTGAACAAAGGGATAATTCCTTGGGAACTTTTCTGTTGTGATCTTACTTGGAAGTTTAAGACTTTCGGCCATGAGGATTTGCAAATAGAGTTTCAGCATTTGCACCAAACTGATTGTGTGCAAGATTATGAGAACCAATTTAGTAAGCAAAAATCATGATGCTCAGCAAATACCCATTACTCACTAAAGAATATTTCATTTCACACTTTATTGGAGGCCTGAAACCTACACTTCAACCTAGGGCTCAACTTTTAAGCCATCGATCTCTCGCTCATTCCATGTATGTTGCTCGACGTAAAGAGTATAGGATCTTGCAATACCACCAAAGCATTCCTTCAAAACCAAACAACTCCCAATTTTACAAACCCAGACTTCCCACATACTCATCCACACCTACACCCTCACCTACATACACAAAACCTACCCCCAATTAAATTACACCTAGAGAGCCACCTTACACAAAGATTCATCCTATAAGCATTGAGGAGAAAACGAAAAAAGGCCTTTTTTTCACATGCCCTGCCAAATATTCTAGAGATCACATTTATCCCAACAAAAAGGAATTATTATTGCCAACTGTTGTAATGAAAACAGAAGAGGTTCTGGATGAATTGAACCTCTGTACAATGCAAGTGGAACATTTGTTTACAGTTGATAATGCATGTCATAACTCCTCTATTAGGATTTCTGGATTTATTTTGACAAGGAAGGTTTCAATGCTTTTGGATCCTGGTGCTACCAAATCTTTTCTAAATGTGAAGACAACTGAAAATTTGGGTCTGCAATTATTTCTCACACAATCTGTATTGGTCAAGATGGGCAATGGCAGCAAACAGGTTTGTAACACTATGTGCACCGTCAAGTGGAGAATATCTGGTCACTAGTTCACTTGGGATTTCTTGGTGATGTCCTTAGGAGATTATGACATGGTTTTAGGGGTTGTTGGCTTAGGACAGTAACTCCTATTCTCCTTGACTATGATAATAGGGTCATTTCTGTTAAACACAACAATACTTGGCTAGTAATGTAGGAGGATGACTCTGTAGATGCCGGAGAAATTATTTATGTCAATGAGGTTCTTAAGAAACTTAAGGATGGTCAAAACTTATACATAGACCAAGTTTTTATGTTGCAAGATATAAAGGCACGCACTGAGGAAATGCCACATGATATAGCCCTATTGTTGAAAGAATTCAATACAATCTTTGCTTCTCCTACTGTTTTACCTCCAAGGAGGAGTCATGACCATGAAATTCCACTTATTCCTGGTTCCAAGCCACCTGCAATCAGACCTTTAGGCACAGTTACCAACAAAAGAATGTGATAGAAGAAATGATCCAAGAAATGCTAGACTCTAGTGTAATTCAAGAGAGTACAAGCCCCTATTCTTTCCTAGTCTTGTTGATCAAGAAAAAAGATGGGAATTGAAGACTTTGTGTTGATTTTAGACAACTCAATGATCAAACTGTCAAGGATAAATTCCCTATTTCCACAATAGAGGAACTTTTAGATGAATTACAAGGCAGTTGTTATTTCTCCAAGATTGAATTAAGGTTAAGTTACTACCAAATTAGACTCAAAGAGGGGGAGGAGTTTAAAACTGCTTTTAGGACTCACAGGGGCTATTATGAGTTCAGGGTCATGCCCTTTGGGCTTACTAATGCACCAACAACCTTTCAGACACTCATGAATCAGGTTTCGCAGAAATTTCTCAGAAAATTTGCCTTGGTCTTTTTTGATGATATACTCATCTATAGTAGAATTTGGGAGGATCATCTACAACATCTGAGGTATGTTTTGCAAACCTTACTCTCTGAGAAGTTATATGATAAGATGAGCAAATGTGAGTTTGGTAGGCAACAAATTGAGTACTTGGGACACATTATCACACCTACTGGAGTATCCACTGATCCACACAAAATTGAGGCTATGCTTAATTGGCCTACACCTAAGTCTTTAAAAGCATTGAGAGGGTTTTGGGGGCTGACAGGGTACTATAGAAAGTTTGTTCAAGGTTATGCGTTACTTGCCAAACCTTTATCTAATTTGTTGAAGAAGAACTCAATTCATTGGGATGATGCTGCTCAAAGAAGTTTTGAAGCTTTAAAAACTGTCATGTCTACAACACCAGTTCTGCAATTACCTGATTTTCTAGCCCATTTATATTCGAACTAGATGCTTGTGATACTAGTGGGGGAGTATTGATGCAACAGGGACATCCTCTAGCCTTCATGAGCAAAGCATTAGGAGAAAAGAGCAAAGGGTTATCAACTTATGAGAAGGAATTGTTGGCTCTAATTGCTTGTATTTAGCAGTAGAGACAAATCTCCCATAGCAAGTTTGTTATAAGAACTGATCAACAAAGTTTGAAGTATTTATTGGAGCAAAAACTAGCCACTTCATTCCAACACAGGTGGTTAGCTAAGTTGATGGGTTTGGATTATAGTATTGAATACAAAAAGGGCAGAGAAAACTTAGCTGATGATGCCTTGTCTAGGATCCCATATGAGTCTTTCCATGAAATCTCCACTCTAAAACCAGCTTGGGTGACTGAGGTACTTAGTAGCTATGTGGATGATGAGGAAGCTCAATCCTTACTCTTACAGGTAGTGGCACCACATTCATTACCAGATCATGAAGTCAAACAGGGCATGATTATGATGAATGGAAAAATATTTTTGGGTAAAGGCAATGGCATTAGATTGAAAGTGATTGAGGCACTTCATAGTCCTGCATTGGAAGGCCACTCTGGCATGATTGCTACTCTCAAGAGAATCAAGCAACACTTCTTTTAGCCTCACATGTCGAGAGATGTCTACATTTTTGTCCAAGAGTGTGACAATTGTCAAAGATGCAAAGCTGAAAATGTGCCATATCCAGGTCTGTTAAATCCTCTTCCAGTTGGTACAACACCTTGCACTCATATATCTATGGATTATATTGAGGGACTGCCTATGTCTAAAGGGAAGGATTCTATCTTGGTTATTGTTGATACATTTACTAAGTTTGCTCACTTTTTTGCCCTCCAACACCCTTATACTGCTAGTATTATTGCTAAGTTATTATTTGATCACATCTTTAAGCTTCATGGACTTCCTGATTCAATTGTCCCTTATAGAGACAAAACATTCATCAGTTCCTTCTGGAGTGAATTGTTTAAAAGAGTGGGAGTCAAACTCAGCCTATCTACTACATATCACCCTCAATCTGATGGCCAGACAGAGAGGGTGAATCAATGCTTGGAAAACTATTTAAGGGAAATGTCTCATCAGTCTCCAAAGCACTGGCACAAGTGTCTCACCCTTGCTGAGTATTGGTACAACACAAGTCATCACACAGCCTTGAAAATGTCTCCTTTTCAGGCACTGTATGGGTACCTTCCACCTCTCTTTTGTCCCACTGGGGAAACTTCTAAAGTAGACTCAGCAGAGACTTTTCTAAGACAAAGGCAAGAGCAATCTAGGTTGCTTCAGGAGAATTTGCAAAAGGCTAAAGAGAGAATGAAACATTTTGCTGATAAAAAGAGGACTGAAAGATCTTTTAATGTGGGTGACTAGGTTTACTTAAAGCTCCAACCTTATAAACAGAACTCAATCAATCTCAGGAAATCAATGAAAGTGGCAGTTAGATTTTATGGACATTTCCAGATCATTGAGAAGAAAGGTGTAGTGGCCCAAAAGCTCAGGCTGCCTGATTCTTTCAGAATTCATCTTGTCTTTCATGTCTCTCTCCTAAAGAAACAGTTGAGTCTCAAGAATAGGTTATTACACTCCTTGCCTGCAACAACTTATGACGGTCAGCTCAAATCGTATCTCTTTGCTATTCTGGAAACAAGAATGATGAAAATGAACAATGTTGCAATGGTGCAGTATTTGATTCAGTGGGAACAATCTACAACAGATGATGCTACTTGGGAGGATGCTTCTCTCATTCGATCCCAGTTTCCGGACTGGATTGACAAAATCCAGGCTTGAGGATAAGCATGTTTTCAAGGAGGGAGCACTGTCATATATGACTTGCTCTCTAAGCTTATTTGAATTCCAATAACCTGTATTGTTATACGGTGCGTTTTATTAAGTTGTGTGGGCACGTGTCATTGACTCAAGGGAGCACAGTACGAGTACACGCGATGACGTCTCATTGGGTTCTCAAGTAACCCTTGGAACGTTTGTCGTCTTGCTTGAGGTGGTCCTGCTCAGGGAAGGATCATGGTTCTCTGTGGCAATTGCTGGAGGTGGTACTTGGGTCACGATTGTGCCTGATATTTTCTTGTCTTGAATCTGGCTAAAATCGCTTAGTGAGTAGAGTAGAGATAGAAAAAACAGCTCACATCGAGCCGTCTCTATAATCGCTCTTCTTCATCAATACACTGAGTTAATTTCCCTTGCCAATTCATTGTTCATTTCGATTAATTGGATTCCAGATCCAACACACATCTTAAACCTACATAAGTTCACTATCACATTTTTACCTACAAGATTTTTGAATTCGAATTTAAAACGGAGAATCATCTAATCATGTAAAAGATGATGGAACAATACAAGAAAAATAAACAATATACACCTTTATTAAGAGCATAACTAAACCCATTACAAGCCTAAACTTAATAGAAATGAAAAACAAAACCAGCTTGTGTGCAAGTACATGTTCCTAAACTAGCTAGCATAAGCACCATCTTCCTCCATCTCTGCAACCGGAACTGCATATGGTGATCCCCAATCTGCCTCAAAGATGTCTTGAAGCTGCGAAACAATGGCAGAGTTGTACGTCCCAAAGCTCACACCAGCTGTTGTGTAGAAATAATCCCAAACCAGATTGCTCGTTCCAACATGGGCTCTCACATCACTCACTGCATATTTCCCATGGTTGACCCTGCTATATCCAGGATAAATGTTTCCAGTACTCGTCCCGTTCTTAATGGCAGGCCCTGTTGAGTTGAAACCTGGAACCTTGTAGTACTTTATCTCGACCTTCCCAGAACATGTGTTGTACTTGGAAGACGTGCAGAGAACGTTGGAGTATAGGAGAGACTTCAGATACTGATCTGTGTTCTCTATGAAATGTGCCCAGTATGCTACCATTATCTTCACTGTCGCATTCTTAGAGAACACAACCTGTCATTAAAATGAAGATGATGTTATTAAAACAAGTCACTAGCTTTTGAATTGCATAGTAAAATAGCAATTATTGCGTGTTCTTGTGCATTGAACCTTTAGTCTTCGAAGACTATCACGAGTTTGTTGACAAGGTTCTGTATGTTAGAACATAGAACAATGAGCACAGTATCAAGAATTCAAGAGATACCTCAGATACTGCAGAGGAGAGAGAAGACCAGAAAATTGTTTGATCGGTATATTGGGATTGGCCAAGCCAGTCCATGGTATTGATTCGAAGAACAGCCCCACTTCCAACGGATTTAATAGTATCAATCCATGCCTGTTCATCGGTCTGGTACTTGCCAAAAGACAGCTACAGACCATACACATAATGGGATCAGAATGTTGGTGCATTAATATAAGTGTACATTGCACAAAACTACCTTTATAAATTACTCACAAACACATAGCTACGTAGTAAATTTTCACAAACACATAACGCCATATGAAATTTTCCACATACACATGACTACCTTATGAATTTCCTGTCACCATCATTCAAAATAGACAGAAATCATCAAAAAAAAATTATTTTTCGTCACGTGACTTGCACATGACTTTAAGATTTTATAATATCCAGGAATTATTTATCCACATCCTATAGTCTTCCGTTTCAATATGATTTGTGGGTGATTTTGAGATCGGAATCAAATTGAAAACGGGAGATTAAAGGATGACAATGAGTAGTTTGGGGATATTATAAAAGTTTCAAGTCATGTGACGAAAACAACCGATTTTTTTATATAAATTCATAAGGATAATTATACGTGTGTGAAAAGTTTACTACGGAGTTATCTGCCCGTGGAAATTTATCATGTGTTTGTGGGCAATTCATGAAGGCAGTTTTGTGCAACTTACACAGTTGGACATGTTATGGTTGCTCTTTTTATCAGCCAAGTAATGTCTATTTAGCTCTCCAATCAAACACAAGTACTTGCCAACATAATAAACAACTTTACCCTATAGGGAAGCTAACTAGACAATGGAGACAAGGAAACAAATTATCAGGAACTGTGACTAGTTACCTCTGGAGGAGCAAAAGAGAGAAAGCTAGATTGAGGCTGCAATATTGAATAGTTGCTTCCTGGGGTCTGAAGTTGCATATCGAACATGTGAGGATCTGAAAGTATTGGATATCCTGCTACATGGGGAGTCTTCACAAATTGAGGAAGAGGTGAACTGTCATGATACAGCAAAATAATGTTAAAACGAGTTTTCATTAGTCTATGATCCATTATAAAATAAGTGATAAACACAAGCTATAATCCCAGCATACATGCATCTCTCTCCAGCGGGGACAAAATGGGACCAGCAAGGAACTGTTCTATAGATCTGCCATTCTTGATCCCATACATTTTTTGTGTAAGAAGTAGCATTTAGTGATGAAAGCTTCCATAAATTGTTATTGTATACTTCAACCCTTTTGGCTATTGTTGGACAGCCAGCAAGATATATTCCAAGTTCCTTTACCTGCAAGAACTTCAAAATCAGGAGCTATACCCACATTGTTAAACTCACAACACAAACATGAAGACAACAAGAACATTTACAGTTATGGAATCCATGAAATAGCATAACAGAGTAAGTATCTTATGGTTAATTTGCAATAACAGATGATTTTTGGGGTGCTAGAGATGCTCTCTCTTTCTCTACAAGATATCTTATCAAAAGTCAAATTTTAGTTCTATGCCGAAGTACCTGAGTGAGAGATTTCCAATCATTGTTTGCAGATCCAATATATACATCACGATTATCTGATATCCAAACTTTTGTATGGACAATGCCAGAGCCCCACCATTTACCGAATAGTAGAGTTACACTTTTTACATTTGGCCTTCCTGAAGCAATAGCTTTTGGTTCCTCTGTATAATCCGGATACACTCCTGAGTGCTGCAACAGCCTAAGTTCAACCACACAAAGCGAGCATGTGTTTCGATGAGAAAGGTTTCATCTTTTGTCCACTTAAGAGACATAACTATCAATCAGCAAGCACTATACAAAGTTCAAAGCAAGCATAGAATGATGCCAAGATTGCAGCCAATCCAACTAATAGATTTGGGCATAACAGTTACAAACATGATAACTAGTCTGCACAAAAAGACATCAATAGCAAATATGGCAACATTCTTGAATCATATAGATCTGAATTCACCCAAATTTGCTCATAAGATGAAAACATATACCTGATGGAGACATTGCGATCAGCAGCAGCCTCAATGGCTTTGTAAACTCTAGATCCTTGGTGAGCACCAAACCTGTGCATATCATCTTTGGAGTATCCATAATCACCGGAGCGAGGATCATCGGGACGTGCCTTTAATTGCCAGTACTGTGCTATTATGTCCAGCTGCTGAGTAGAGTTGCCGGCCATCCATCGGAATACATCAGCTAATGACCATCACAGTTCAAACAAGTTATAACATAACCTGATTTTGTTAGCCCATTAATCCATTGAAGATAATCAAACGCATAAGCAAAATACAAGAACCGACCCATTTCAAATAGATCAAAAAATTTCATCTCCTACAGATCAAAATAGTAGCTCCAATACCAATACTGCGAAAACCCAATAAACAGAAACTCGGGGTTATCAGTTTTTCAAACTTTCCCGGCAGCCAAACAGGGAAACGGGAACTACCCAATATTTGGTATTGATAAAAAACAGAGACCCACAAAGTGAAGTCGCATTTTCTAGGGAACCAAGCAGAAAAATTACCGGTGGAGAGGACGCCGGGGACAGGAGGGAGGTGGGGCATATCGGTGGGGATCGATTGCACGAGCCATGCTTTACAGTGAGGAGAAGATGATGATAGTGTGGGGAGAGATAGACTGGCTAAGAGCAGTACAAGAATGGAGGTGCTTACTCTGAAGCCCCAACAGAGACGCATCGTTCCGTTGCGTTCCGTTTTCTCTGGGTAATGAAGAAGACGATCGGAACTGAATAGAGATTGGAGTCTTATCTGGGGATACTCAGTTGACTTTTTATTATTGTGTTATGTGTATAGCTTAAGCTTAAGATAAGTAATAAATTAGCTCCTATTTCCTTGCAGCAAATAATGTTTTTACGTTACGGAAGTGTTCCCAGATATTTCTATCATAAGCTAATTTTCATGAAATATTCTCATTTGATGCCCCAAATATACCTATATTCTTTGATTCATTCGGAGTTTAGTTTAAAATACCTATTCTTGAGACTTGATGGTATAATTTGTTCACATTCAGTTAATAATTTTACGTAAATAATAAAGACCCCAGTGTATTTATTTATTAAATCTTACATAATTTGTTAAAATGATCTCTATGGTTAACCAACCCCTATGTGACTGTTAAATTAAGCCATATGTAAAAAAAAATGAAGATGACTTAAAGACCATAAACATTTCCAAATCTGATAAAACTTACAAAAAGAACCTTGTTTTGTAATGAACTAGGCTGCTTCTGTACCAAGCTCAAGAGAGAATGCTACAATTTATATAAGACTAAACAAACAAACAAAAACACTGATTACATCTTTCTGCATGACAAAATGGTTCTTGACCCATTTCAGCTCTATGAGATTGAGTGCCTCCTATTTCTTGAAGATGACTTGGCCTCCCCCGGAGCCTGAGAAGTCGGGCTCTGAGAGCTCCCTGACGTCTCCGAGCTCCGGTTCTCTCCGAGCCCTCTCCCCACAGACCACAGCTTGTCAAACATCCTCCTCGACCTTGACGGCAACAACTGCACCCCACTCCTGCTGTTCTTGCTATTCTTCTTCATCAACTTCATGTTCTTCTCTTTGCTCATCTTTATTTCCTCCATCTGTTTCGTGAGTGATTCCAGGCTTTCTGGCTCATCACCTTCCCATTCTTCCTCTGTGTTTGTCATGGAACGTAATGAACTGCGAGTTTTGTTGAGGGCTTGAGCCCCTGCAGCTGCTCTAACCTGCTCAAAGAACAGAACTTGCACCACAACCCGTAATGGGAGCCGCTCATTCTGAGCCGCATGCATTGAGGCATCGGCTGTGAGTTTCTTGACATCCATGAGCCCACTTATCTTCTTCCTTTCAGCTTTTGTTAAGTTAGGATGCTCCTGAACAAATTATAACACACTTATCATTTAAGGGTCGATTGCATATAGTTATTGTGTATTATCCGTCTTTTACACACAACTATCCCAAAAAAGAGTTACCTGTAATTTTTTAAAAGTTTTAGGTAGCTGTATATAACGTTTTAAAGCTGAGATACTTATATGCATAAGCCTATAACATCCATCTACTTAGGCTTCAAAAGTAGAGCGCATTCAATAATAGGCAAAATCAGTAGGGACATACCTTAAGGTACATATCAATGGCTTTGTACAACCCATTGTGAAGGGGCCTCGCTGAATCAGGAATCATCATAGACAAGTCCATGAAACTTGAAATCAGTAGATTTGGATCCTTTGCTATTTCTGCAAGATACGCATCAGCCAACCCACCAACAATCAGCAAAGCTCCATGCCCTGAACCAAAACCACCACTGCCATGACCAGCCTTCTCATGAAAGTGATTCACAAAACGACTCACAACACACTGCACCAGTTCAACATCATATTTTGTCATCTGTGGATGCCTTGCTTCGATCAATAAATCATCAACAGAAGCCTCATGCAACTTCAAACTGATCCGATCCACCAAATCTTCCCTGACCAAATCATTTGCTTCAATCAAGATAGCAGCTCTCAGAAGTTTCAGCAAAAATGAACAAGAACAACCCACACCCTTATCAGATGGAAGCAACAAAGTAATTGTTTCTACAAGAGCTCTATGTTCATCAGAAAGTGAAACCAAGGCATCGACAGAGTCTGGTAACCATCTGATTATGTAAGTTTTCAGTGCCTCCCCTATCACATTCTCATCCATTCTTCCCTTTGATTTCACAGCAATCATAACTCGCTTGTACTGATCAATTTCCAGCTCACATATGTCCTCAACCCACCAATCTTTTGGTACGCATTCCATTTTGTGCTCTACAATCTTATCAGCAACATCTAATTTTCTATTATGAGTGTAAGACCAGGTGATATTTGTGGGATCCACAGATGTCTTAGAAGCAATGGAGTCTACACATCTTCCAATAATCTTTTCAGACCATGGAAGAAGTGATTTGGTGGTTTGGAGGACAATAATGGAATCTTTCCAGCTTCGAAAGATGCCCGAATTTAGAAATACCTCGATTTTGAATATGAGGTTTCCTCGGTCAACATCCTCAGTCATCTGAAGGTACTCAGCAGCACAACGAGTGGCCACAACATTGTAAGCATTGAGAGTGACAGTCATGCCATAGCAGAACTTTGCACATATCTCAAAAGCTTTTGGACCACCCGGAAAATCAAGTATGTGTATTTCTTCAGATTCCTCCTCATCGGCCTTCTGCACTAGTTTTTGCATGTAATTGCTCTTGGACAAAAGTGGAAACTGCAACAACGAGCCATTGAAAATTCAGAAATTTGAGATAAGGGATTCATCATGTAAGTGACAAAGAAATGTGATCAATACCTTGTGAAGGTAAAATTTCACATCACCAACAACAACAGAGCAATCCGTCACCAGATCAGATGATACGCGCCTGCAACTATAGATGTATTAATTTACTGAAAAACATAAACAAGTGAAGCTTGAGGAAGTAACAGACATGAATGGAATCAAAAGTATGATTCATAAGCCATCTTGAAACATAAAAGATTAAGTCCTGTTGTCATGTGACTCCAATCATAATTAATACTTCAACACAGAGCTAACTCATTGTTGCACAGGACTATGCATGTAAATTGCTCCACTGAAGTAAAAAAAAAATTGAGAGCTGAGAATTCATCTCTCAGCTGACAAAGCACACAATACTGTTTATCTTAGTAATGGTTGCAGCACTATTAACATACTCAATACTGTATGTAATGCCAATACTGTAATGCACCAAACTGGTTTTTTTTCTTTCTATAGCTTCAAACCAATCAATCAGCCCAAGCTTTATCCAAGCCAAATTTGCTTTAATGGCTAGAAACTTAACCGACTCAATCAAATGCATCGTAATCAAGCATCCTATTGGGAAAAGCGCACTATTTCTCGTCTTGGTTTGGTATCTAATATAACAATATAATTCTGCATTCATGTTTAAGATTACTACTGATTAGGAGACTGGAATGTTAATGATACGATATGCCACAAGCCTAGAACAAATACTACTGTCATTTACAGAGGAAAAAAAAGCTTTTGCGCGCTTGATATATGCCACTGTTAAACTCCTCTGGATACTTTACCTTCAGTGGACCATCATTTAAGGCACCAAACTAATAATAGAGGGAAGAGTTCAGTCACTGGACCACATCTTGTATGGTTAATAGAAGCACATTCTTTCTTTTTCTTTTCCTTTTCCTCCACACCCATGTAATAAATTTCCTTCATTTTTTTTGTTCATTTTAATTCTTGTAAAAATGGCATGTAAACTATTCATCAACCAACTAAATCTCCTAACAAGTTCACCACCAATGAAAGACAGAAAAAATGAGAACGCCCAAAATATACTATACAAAATGCATGGTTTCTCCATAAATATCAACTCTAAAACTTAAAACAAAGCAAAATATGCACAGCCCTGTAGTTGAGATCAGATCCTGGAACTTCTCACGAGAACATAAAAAGGGAAAGTAAGAGAGAAACTAAAACTCCTAAAATTTCTTGTTGAAGAAACTAAAACTCCTAAATTAGTAGTTTATCATAACTGCACAATTCAATACCAGCACTGAAAGCAGAAAATAACAAAAACAAATTATGAAGTAGCAACAAAACAAGAAGGGGAGAGAAAGCTCCTCACCTAATAGTTTTGCCATCAGACTGAAATGCATCAGGCTTCGACCCTAACTTCATGAACTTCATGATTTTCTGGCTATAATCGAAATTTCTTTTCTTTTTTTCCAGAGAAAAGCAACAGTAGAACCAGTACCAATATCCTCTGAAACAGCTGATACCTTATCTTCTCTCCTCTCCTCTGAACTCGCCGGGCACAGATACTAACCCAAGCCCAAAAAATGGCTGAGTTTCTCAGAGACTCGGCATTATCTGTGGAAGCTTAACACGCTATCAATGGCAGAAGCTGCAGCGCTATAATGGTGTAGGACGACTATTAACTAGCATTGGGACTCAGACAATTTCACAACGTAGACTCGATCTGCGCGCTGACACTGATGATGACGACGACAAGGACACGCGCGGGGGAGAGAGAAAGGTGTTTGGATGGAGAGAAAATCAAAATGCCGCGAGAAAGAGAAGGAAAGTTAGAAAAACTGGAAAATGGGTTTTCTCTCTTCCTTGATGGGTATCGCCGCCTTAGCCTCAAAAGCGTCCCGATTGATCTGTTGACCCTCAAAGGTCTCTCCTTTGAAGGCGCGAATCTCAAGAATTGTGAAATGTTACGTGACGAGAAATGGATCAATGGGTGGCACTGACCTGTCTCCTCTGCTCTCTCGTGTCGTAGGGGTCTGAATTTTGCAGGAAAAGGGAAAGAGACTGCGTGTGACAGGGTTGGTTCAGAAGAGGAGGACGGAGAGGAGGAGCTTTTATGCCGTTAAAGCACGCCACCTTTTCCATTCCCGTTTTGCCCCTAGTCTTCCCATCTATTCACCTTTTCAACCGTACCATCACCCTTGGCTCTACGCGTGATCCCCTCTCTTTCCTCTACCTCTAGCTGGTAACCATGAAGAATTACAGTAACATCAATTTGACTACTTTTCCAACCTTGATTAATTATTAAGTATTCTTACCACACGTTTATTCATTTCTTTCTTAAATAGGCCAGGTATTTTTCACGATTAATTAAAAAATTGTCAATTAATATTAAAAAATATCTGAACACAATTCTTTTTTATATCTAATGTTACTCATTTATATATTTTGAATTTCGTTCGGAGAAAATATCTTTTATCTTAACCTTCAGTGCATCAACAGTCGAGCCTTGCTTGATAGGTTCATCGTTCACCGGAGGTCGGAGGTCGGTAAAAGCCGACAAAAACTGATTTGGAGTCGTGGTCGCCAGTTGCCGATATAGAAGGCTGGAGTTGGGTTGCGGACGTCGGAGGCCAATGGCCGGTTGCCGATGAAGCGGGAACCAATAGGGGTGCTAACATGTGGCATAAAAACTACAAAAAAGAGAGCCGTTAGGGATCCAGAACGGGTAGTAATGGTTAATTAAAAACTAATTACGAAAATTAATTAAAAAATCTATTAAAATTTTTTTTCTATATATGGTTGTTCAACTGTATCTTTAGAAAAACCCTTGAGAATGAGTGTCTCGATCATCACGGAGTCCTTCCGACATTTTTGCGATGTCGTGATTGCGATCTACAAGCAACAGTATCTTGGTCGGTCAAACGCAACCGACATGGACCGTTTATTGTAGATTTGCGAGAGACGAGGCTTTCCGGGCATGATAAGAAGTCCTGATTGCATGCACTAGTAATGAAAGAACTGCTTCGTTGCTTGGAAAGGCAATTCACCCATGGTGATCAGGAAGTCCCAACAGTCATGCTTAAGGCTGTTGCTTCACATGATCTTTGGATATGGCATTGCTTCTTCGATAATGCAGGTTCGAACAAGGACATAAACATGTTGAATGATTCGACGTTTTTCTTTCAACTACTCTAAGTCGAGCAGCCTAGTGTCCAGTATGAAGTAAACGTACACCCTATGTCTATCCATATACTTTGGTCGATGGAATTTACCCTCAATGGAGTCAGTTTGTGAAAATGATTCCACTGAGGAGTTTGCCAAACAATAAGAAGGTGCAAGGAAGGACGTTGAAAGAGCATTTAGAGTTCTACAGGCACGTTGGCATATCATCACTCGCCCAACTCGTGTCAGGGATAGAAAGTTCATGGGAGAAATCATAGAAACTTGTGTGCTTTTGCACAACATGATTATTGAGTATGAACACAGAAGGTATAGAGATACAACAATTCCCGGATGAGGACATGCCTAAATGGACTCCACCACCGCCACCTGAATGAGGACTCCCTGATTTCAACATGTAGGACGAGAATTACATCCACATCTGCGATCGAGGAATTCACCAACGACTCAAGAACGATCTGATTGAGCATATTTGGCAACGCTACGGTGAAGCTGAACGTTAATGTATTTATGTATTTCATGTATTTGTAAGTATGTTTCATTTTGGTTGTTGTATTTCATGTATTTGTACATGTACTTCAGTTTGGTTGTTCTATTTCATGTATTTGTGTTGCGCTTTCAATGAAAACAGAGTTCAATTACACGAAATTTGAAAGTACATAATATGCCAAAGACCAATACAAACTGAAAGTTGTAGTCTTGGCGATATAGCCGAATTGATAAAGAAAAATATATAGAATTACATGTCAAAGGATTCATCAGAATCATAAAAACTTCATCATCCTCATAGTACCCAGGGGAAGGGTGGACAAGTGTCTCTTCCCTGACATGTTTATCTTCAACGAGAGGCTCTTCTTCTTCCTGAACGGCAGACTCTCTTTTGTCTTCACAAGGGGGCTGTATTTCGAGACAACTAGGGGGTTGTTTTTATTCTTCATCTGGAGGCGTCATGTCCTTTTAAGGTGGAAGCGATGGGGGAGGAAAGAACCCGTACCCATAGTACTCAAGGTCACTGTAACGAGGAGGGGATGGGTAAGGAGGGGGAGACTATTTGTACCAGCTATCACTTACTCCGGATGATGAATCAGGGTATGGGATGCTGCCATCCCATTATGGAGATGGAGGATTAGACATGATTTCAGAGGCAAAAATAAGAGTAGTAGAAGAATGGGTAGATCAACTGGGTGTGGATTGAAGATTAGAATATAATGGTATTTATAAAACCCACAAACACTATAGCATACGTGGTGAAGAGGAAAAATAAATAATTAAATATTCTTTTAAATTTGAATTGAGGAGGGGAAATAATTATAAAAAATTATTATTATTTTAAATATAAACTCTAGAGGGAAAAATTAATTTTGTTACATGTGAATGTAATTTCATCTAAATTAAAATTTAATCTGAAATTGAATTTCAGTTGAAAAAAAATTATAAATTCATTCACAAACAGCATCCATAACCAGCCCCGCGCTGTGGATAGTTCAACCTTATTTGTCTTCTCTCTCCTTAATAATAAAATTAACTCCCATCCACAACCTAACCATCCGAGGCCAGGACTGTGTATGCCCTAATGAATTCATGTCTAATAAATGATCTTATATTGGTTTTTAACAACAAGGATGACATAATCAGTGTCGGTTCTTTCTATTTTAGCTTCAATTACTTATGCCAAGATCGAAAGAAAGATTCGGAGAAATGAAAGAATCGGCACAAATGGAGGAATCATTACATAAAGCCCTCTTCGCACGCACGGCATCATCCACGGGTCGACACGTGGTTGCAAGAAATAGTCATTGCAATGGTTATTTCCAAGGTCGGCTCCTTTAATTAGTTACTTCATGAAATATTTTTCATTTCCTATAAATACAACCCACCATTCCAACAACCTCCACACTATTTTCCCTAACTTCTTATCAATTCATCTTCAATTTTCTACTCTACTTGTTATTGTACCATGGATCCCAACAACATCCCTTCATTCAACACACCTAGCCCCCGATTTTTCCATGGACCCAAACCAAATGAACCCGCCTTCCCAATCTTCTCAAATATCTGCCCATACAATTTTTGAATCCTTTTGAGTATTATAACTACATGCACTAATTTGGTGTCCTCAATTTCCCTACCATGCAAATGCCAAACTGTCCCCTTATCATGCCCTTAAACCCATTTCAAGCACAAGAGGCATGACCTATACGAGGCTTCGACCAGTCACTATAGACCCCATCGAACTTGTGGCAGCTACTAGACTCAATGTCGATGAAGACGACGTCCTGGTGGAGGATCAGTCGCAACCCCGATAAAGGTTGTCCGAATGGCGTGGAATGCTGATGCCGAGAAGGTCTAGTTGACGCTTGGATTAACACCTCTCTCGATGCAATCCAAGACAACAATAAGAATAGCGAAAAGTATTGGGGACAACAAGTTCTAGAAAAATTGATCTAGTGCTGAAGCCGAAGCAATGAAAATATCAACGAGTTCAATAGTATACACCACCGAAAGCATGCGCAACATCGGAGTGGTAGTCGGATCGCCAAATCATGAAGGGTGTTGAGGCCGTGTACACCGGCAAACATGGTGTTGCCTTCTAGTACAATCATTAATAGGCTTCAATACGACACCTCCCTAAATGGTCAGGCCATACTTTATCTTCTTCCTTGAGCAAGAGAACGAATACGGGTAAGGACGGATCGTACACCTCCGACCAAGGTGTTAATTCTGATAACCCCATCAATGTTGACGCAGAAATGCCTCCGTCGTTGCCACAATGTCCCCGAGGCTAAAAGGCGTCAAAGAAAGACATGGGGAAGGGGAAAGTCGTGGATGCCGGATAGGTATCGGCACTAAACAATACCATTGAGAAGATGAAGGTGCTTGATGAGTCCTAGACTCATACGCATTTTCAATGCCATTTCCCTCGCATTTAAGCTTGTTTTGCCCTCTGAAAGAGCAATAATTAGCTTAGTTTTAATAAAAACTCCTTGAATATTACTACTCCGATATGTTGTTCTGATGACAGGTATCGAGGAATAGCAAGGAGGGGACCCTTGAAGGCTGAAAGATCGCGAGCACGAATCCGCAATGAAGAGGAAGCAGAAAAGTCAAAGTCAGATCCGAAATTTCCAGGCGCCAACCCACCCTCCGAC